>JAOTRH010471531.1:0-26832 GCA_034768845.1 Heliamphora exappendiculata | reverse complement strand
ATCGCCAGCTAGTCGGTAGTCTCATCTATCTCACTGTTACCCGTCTAGATATTTCCTATGCAGTTCATCTGGTTAGTTAGTTTATGAGTGCTCATCGTTCTACTCACTATGTTGCTGTTCTACGCATCTTATGGTATATCAAGGGGACTTTGTTTGATGGTCTTCACTTCTCTTCGCACTCATCCCTTGAGCTCCGCTCTTATTCTGATGCTGACTGGGCCGGAGATGCTACTAATCGTCGTTCTATCACAGGATACTATTTCTTACTCGGCACCTCTCTCATTTCTTGGTGTAGTTAAGAAGCAGACTGTTGTTGCCCGATCTAGCACTGAGGCTGAGTACCGTGCTCTTGCTAATACTACAGCTGAACTTTTATGGTTGCGGTGGCTTTTGACAGATATGGGTGCTCCTCAGACAATTAGTTCCCCTTTTTATCGTGATAATTGGAGCACCATCCAGATTGCTCACAATGATATCTTTCACGAGCGCATCAAATATATTGAAATTGACTGTCACTTCATCCGACATCACCTTCAGCAGGGCACCCTACATCTCTGATCTGTCTTTTCTGAAGATCAACTTGCAGACCTTTTCACAAAATTGAATCTTCCTGGTCGCCTCCGTGCTCTAATTTTCAAACTTCAGCTGATTTCGTCATCTCACGTTTAAGGGGGATGTTAGAATATTAGATTAATTTTATTCTGATTTAATTTTATTATCTATATTTATTGTATTTTCTTTCTTGTTTATCCCTATTCGCCTATAAGTAGGCTATATATTGTACAGTTTCAATATACGAAAAATATACAATCTTCTCAATTTCTTCAATATGTAAATAAAATACTAATTATATGATAATAGAAGATATATACATCCAATAATCTCAACATTTGTTTGAATTCTACAAACTATCTTGAAGATAATTAGTATCGATGTCGATTCTATCGTCGCTGTTAATCCACCACACTCAAAACCAACATAGTCCTTACCTCTACACCAAGATGCCCAACGCCTACTCGTCGAGGTGTTCGCCATCATTCCACCTATTCATCGTGATGTAATAGTTGCCAATCATCTATTGAATCAAGAAATCACTGTTTGACTTGATTCCACCCGCAACTAAAATCACAGTTGCATCCATTGATGATTAGTCTTTTGCAATTGATTGAGCCAAATTGCTTCTGAATACCTTTAATTACCCACAATCAATCCTGATTGCCCTTGATTAAACTCGATTTTCAGCCGATTCTGTCCAACCTCGTTAAATTATTTAGATTCTAAAAATTTCGATTGTACGAACAAATTCGCAGCGCTGAAAAAATCTCAAGAAACATTTCTCATTAAATTATTTTGCTATATATACGAATTGATATAATAAAAATAATTTAAACCGTTGAATTCTAAGCCTGTTATCAAATCACTAACGTGATTCTCAAAAGTTAGAACTGTGTAATCCCTCTGTGAAAATTGGATACCAATTAATCACCACCACCTAAAAATTCACGTGATTTATGAAACCCAATCAAAATCTAATCAAAATATCTTTTAGTTTCTTATCCTTCATTAGCACCACAATGACTAAGAATTTCCAAATTTGGTAAACAATCTCTCTCATCCTCTCTTTTCCACCCTTTCTTGTTGCAAACCCTCCCTCACTCTTCCCCGTCGCTTTCGACTATTCGCACAAAACATCATCCCCTCCCCTTAGACCATCCCTCTTCTTCATCTTTTTATTGTTGCAAACCGTCTCTCACTTCTCTTTGCCGCTTTCTACTGCGTGCAAAACATTGTCCCCACCTCCTCAGGTCATCCCTCTTTCCCACTCTCTCTATCTCCCTCTCCATTGTTGTGCATCGTGACCTTTATCCTCACCTCTTTCCTCTCTTTTTTCCCATGAGCTATTTGGTTCCTTCTCTCTTCATTTTTGCAAACCCCACATAGAGAAGGGATAACGCCATATTTTGGTTAAATTTTGACTTTTTACTATTTGTTATCCTTTTAATTTTTTAAAAATCTTTTGATTAATTTTTTTTTAATTTCTTGAATTGTCTGAGTGATAGAAATTGAAAAAATAAAAAAATTTAATCAAAAGATGAAAAAGTTCACCAAAGACTTATTAACTTACTTTTTTTCTTTTCTAAACTTATTTCATATTTTAGTTAAAGAAATTTATTGTGAGTCGATCGATTTGCATTTCTCTTAATGTGTAAAAGTACTGAAAAATAATTAATAAATACCAATGAATATTCAAAAGTACATTGAGTTTTATCAAAAGTATATTGAAATTTTCAATATTTTGTCATTTTTGACTTTAGAAATACTAAATGATCATAAAACCTACCGCAACACACAAAATTTGTGTCCTACAATAAAAAACACGAAAAGAGGTGCACATTTCTTAATTTAAAACAAAATGGTATAATCGTTCGTAAATTAAATCGAATACAACAATGAGCTTCTAATTCGATCTTCAAAATAATTGCAATTTGACGACTAAAATGGTTTGTTATATAATTGAATTGCTTGATTTCTCCAAATCTTAAATCTTGAAGATTATAGAAAATAGCTTAATCGATGGCCTAAAAATTTAAGCTCAAGCAAGATAAACTAATCTGTTTAAAATATGAGACTACAAGCGCAAACTATGCGAAATTAATTTGTAGGATGTACTTGACGCAAAAACTCATTGATGAATCGACATGTTGAGGTGCTTGATTATCTTTTTCAAGCCTTGAAAGATGCTTTAGCATTCTTGTAATATGCTTGAGGGCTCTTATAGATTATTTGCCAAAAAGTTTATTTTTCATGAGTAGGACGCATCTATTTATAGGCTCAAAAGAAAGATGTCGAGTTTGAAAATCTCATAATTTAAATTATTATATGATTGAATTTCTTGAATAAGAGAAAATAATTATTCTATTTATGGAAACAAAATTATATTTTAATTCAGATTTTCTCTCTTATAATTTGAATTAATTTTGGTATGTGCCATTATGGGCCCATGTTATTAAGCTAAACCAATTGATCGACCCTCTCAATTTTCTGTGTGGTAATCCATATCTTGAAATAGATATAGTCCAGTAATTTAATGTAGAGTCACTTTTTGATAAAACGATGATAGTAACTAATAACTAAATAAACCACAATAAAAGAGAAAAACAATCACACATAAGATTTATGTGAAAACCTTATGAGAAAAAATTAATGGGATGAATCATAGATTGATCCACCAACAAATTATACTATTAAAAACAAGAAGTTTTAAGACTTCATTCGCTTAAAAATTACAAACTCTTAATCGATACACCTAACTCTAAAAGTCTTCTGCAAGCTTTCGCGAACTTACTATCCATCATAGGTGAATCTAATCCCACTAGCTTTCTTGATTTAACAGCAATTGCGAAGTTCTCATTTGGATCTACGTATCCTATGGCTCCATTCTCACAACCAATGATGATGGTGATTAAGACAATGTGTAAAATGTCAGAATAAGAAACAAATCTTGATCATTTGTGCATTAATCTTTATTGGAATATAGGATTCAAGGGTCATGCCCATTAGCCTCTCACATGCCTCTTTTTTAGTCACTCAAAACCGTAGGTAAAACATAATGATGCTAGGTTAGTTAACCTTAAAACTTTACACAACTAGCGGTGTTTAGTGATGTTCAGCATATATCATATATATATATATATCTAGCATTTTATAGTGAACTACCAAGGATATCCACTTAATGTTATACGTCCAGTACTATCCATCTGAAGATAAGCATTGACTAGTAGACCTCAAATGCAATATGAAAAATAAATTATTCAATAAAATTCTAGATGTCTGTTATTATAGAAGAATGCAATGTGATATGAAAGTGCATAACACAGTAATCATATATATGATGAAACTGAAGCGATGATATTATAAATTTCTTTGTCTAAAAATATTGTATATTTGCAACCTCTAACACCACAATTTCTTAATACTCTCCAAAACCCATTACAACGAACTTTCATAGTTATGTCCTACGAAAATTGTAAAAAATTGTATCACTCTCTTTGTGAATCCTAATCCCAATTAATCAAATGGTAATTAAATTATATGAAAATCTTGGCGTTTACACCTACCCATAAAATTATCAATAATTTAAAATTAATATTTTAGATAAAATAATTTGTGTTAGGGCCCTAGCCCCAATAAATTTGTATGAGTCATTTTGAATTGTAAGAAATTTTATGAGATTTTATGAGTAACTATTATACATACGTAACATTGTTATTTTCTAATTAGAGATTTTAACTAAAAGTCTAAAAAAATAAATTTCAACGCACAAGGTTCATCAAAAAAAAATTTAACGCTCAAGATTCAATTGCGTAATTTCTTCTGAAAATACCCTGCAAACAGATAAATTTATTTGTCTGCTTATTTATGCCCAACAGATAAATTTATCTGTTTGCATATCAACACAGATAATACAAATAAATAAATTTATCTGTATTCTTTATACATGTTTTAAAAAAGTACAGATAAATTTATCTGTATTCTTTACATGTGATTCAATAAAATACAGATAAATTTATCCGTATTCTTTATACATGTTTTGGAAAGGTACAGATAAATTTATTTATTTTTAAGTATTTTTGTCTCAAAAAGATCTTGCACGTTAAAACTTTTATGAGAATGAATTTTATTCGTTAAAAAATCTTATACTGAATGAAAAATAGTAAATAACTAATAAATTGAACTATTCACCAATTTTTCATTTCTAATTATTAACATCACTTTTAGGCTATCATTGGTAGTACCTTTAGGATGTGTTTGGATTGAAAGACGAGGAAAAAAATGATTGAATTTAAATACTTTTGGGTTCTATGTACCAAATTAGTTTTTGTTTTTTGGAACAAATTATTTCACATTTGTGTTGTGATATTATAATAAATAGTCCGATAGAAAATTAAATTCAATGAACCAAACGTGAGATTGGCGGTCTGAATAGACAAATTATAAAAATGTGGGCCTCACATGCGTTTTAGTCCAATTCAAATCCATCAAAACAAACGTGACCTATTAGTACTAAGGTTCAAATTATCTTTCATTCTCAGTTAATTCTAAGAAATAACTCTATAACTTTTATTCATTTTTTATCCCACTAAGACAACACACGAACTATATTTTTCGATGTATACATAATTTTATCTATAATTCCATGATATTAAAAAATATATGAAGCTCACAGTATTACTTATTCTTGCTCTCCTATTAAGCTTTATCCAAAATAATATCTGAGTTATACGATTCATAGTTATTAATACCATACTGTACGGGACAATATAGGTCGATACATAATATTTTGAAGCAAAATCAATACACTAATTACTTAATTTCGTACAGTTCAAATTATCAGTTAACATCGTACAAAACTGGCCAATACTGAGTTCATACTGGTCCATAACTTCTTTTTTTTTTATTTTTAAATATTTCTTAATTTTTCTTTTATTTTTTATTTTATACTTTAATTTAAGCTTCAAATCTAAGATAAAAAGGAGAGTCTTAAAACTCACTGATTTTAATTTATTATAAAAAAAATATTAATATCAAATTTATATCATTTTAACTCAGATGATAAAACTAAAAGTTAATTTAGGCTAGGTAGTTAAAATATTATGTCAAATAAGTGTTTATGCATGTTACACTAATTTATTTATTATTAAAAATATTTTTATAAAATATATATAATATTTTATAGCGATAAATTCAAAATGGTATTTGATATTTTATTTGTACAAGTGCATATCATATCAATCAGAAAACAAAACCATGTCTGGTAAATAAAGGTGTTCAAAAAACTGATAAAATCAATAAATCGATCAAAATCGATCAAATCTGTGTTGTTTGGTTTATTGCTTTGTTGTCGTGTAGTTTTGATTTTAAATTATTAAGAATTGTACATTATTATTCGGGACTCCAACTAAACTTATAAGAAATTGTATAAAACCAAATTGAACTGTTCTTCAATTTTATTATATTCAAATTATGCTTATACAAAGAAAAAACTTAATATATTAAATATTATTTTTTGTACTTTCCCCTTTTATTTGTTTCTTCCTTTTTTATAATTTAATTCTTACTTTTTTATAACATTTTAATATTATATAATTTATATACTATTAATATTTGATAGAGAAAAAGAACTAAATTTCAAAAGGATAAAATATACTTCATAATTTATAGATATAGGGTGTTTGACATTGCTGAAATAAATAACATTTAGATTGTACTTTGTAAGAAAAAATTATTAATATTTGGTAAATATGTTAATTTGTAACTAAAAGAGAAAAAAAAATTATCATAACTGATAGCATAAGTTATAGGTGTTTAAAAAATAATAATTTATTATTAAAATTTATAATTTATTATTAAAATTAATAGTAGAATACTAAAAACTTACTCGAAAAACTTAGTCAAACACCCTAATTTTACATTGGTTTAGTTGGGCTAATTTCTTATCAAAACAGACCCACTTTAATTTAATGATATGAAGTACTTAATTTTTATTTATATTATTTAAATTATTTATATGAAACTCAAGTTGATTAAATATCGTTAAATATTAAAATAATATTACATTTGTTTTAGAAAAATGGACGACGGAATCCAAAGATTGTTGATTAGTTTGAACCAGAAAAAAGTGATTTGTTTAGGCTCTTAACTATATTTGATCAGTTTAATTTTTTGTATAAATAATTTATACAATAAACTGACGAGTTAGATTAACAAAAATCATTTTTTTGCCTATAAATATAAAGTATCTACTTGCCACTAGATATTTAAAAAATTATAATAATATAAAGTATAATAAATAAAACTAAAATGCATTCAGTTTAAAAAATATATAAATCCAGCAAAACATCACAGTATAATTAAACATATATATATTTAAAGTACGCTATCTATTAAAATAGAACTCGACAATCTTTCAAATATCTAAAGTTTTTTATGATTGACTCATTACTAAAATTTTCAATAATTTCCCTTTCCATGTACAAAAGTGAAGAGTATATAAGAAAATCATCTTCTATTTTGTTTCGAAAATTTATTTTCATGATGTTCTTTTAAAAAATTCGTCAATTGTAAATAATTTTTCCATATTAATTTACATGTAAAAAAAATATACAATTTAAACTTTAAGATTATATTCAAGAATGAATAAATGTTATATAACTAATAGAGACAAATAGATAATAGTAGTTAAACACAATTCTTAATTTCTATTTTCTTGTGAACATTCATTACGATCAATGGATCATATTATATAGATAGTGATAAATAATAATCAATAATCAAATATCTCCATTAATAATAAATATTAGAAATCTTAAAAATAAATATTAGAAACTTAAGAGCTTAGAAATCAACAAATTGAACAAATATTAGACATGCTTAATTAATAAAATCTATAAAAATTGAAAGAGAGAGTGAGAGACAAAGAAAAAGCAAAAAGTAAAGCATAAAGAAGTGTTAAAAATAGGTCTAGCAAAAATTATGTAGGAAAGCTGGGGTCTATGGCCCCTCACAGTCACTTCTGTGTTTGGCTTGTGATTTAAAATTACCTTTTAATTTTATTGATAAATATTTTTTAGAAATCAACCATTTGAATTTATCAAATTACGTGACAAATTAAATTTACTTTGTATCTAAATAAAATTTATAATTATTTAATTTTGAAGATGGTTAAAACAAAAAATATTACTCAAATAAATGACTTGAATTAGTGACTCGAGTGAATGACTCGAATGACTTATCTAAACCGGGTGATAACATGAACACGTCGATTAAGTTTTGAAGAACCAATCATCGCATACGAGACACTCAAATGACCAATCAAGAACCAAGCAACTTGAAAGCTGAGTAACTTGAGGGGCGAGTAACTCAGTTAGCCAAGTGAATCAAATGGGGAGTTGCTCGACCAGGTGACTTGCATTGGCTAAAGATCGAATGACTTGGCAGATTCAAGCAGTTCAATAGGTAAGGAGTACCGTTATGAAAAAATATTTATAAACTCGAATTACTTGAGAGAAAGGCCTCTCGAATTCATTTCGGGTACTACAAAGGATCTGATTACTTCACATGGGTTATGGGAAGCCGAGCCACTGAAATACCAGTAGTTCAGGTATTCGAGCAACTTGTAGAGAATGCATGATATCCCATAGTATAGATTATGAAGCATTGTACAGACTATGACAATAGCCCTAACTACTTGGCTAAATTTTCATGGCACAAACTACGAAGACAGCACAGACAGTATTATTGCCACGACATAGGTCGTGAAGACAGAACAGACTGTGTAGCTCTAACTACCTGATTTCAATGACATAGCATAGACTATGTGCCTCAGCACAGACTAAATAAAGGCTATCATATATAGCACAGACTATATCAATATAAATTCCTTGTAGAGTCGAAAGGTTATCTCAAAGATAATGGAGTTAATGGTAGTATAATACTGCACGGGATATTGGGAGACATGTGGTTTGGTGGTTAAGAAAAGAACTTGTTGAACCACGAGGCCCTCCCACTCAAGTCATTCAAAGTGACCCTCAAGTCACTCGACCCGAGTGAGTTGGGTATTTGACCCGATTGGGTCAAGTATCCATGGGACTCCTATTGACCGACCTAGTTGAGTTGGAGTAGAACATTACCTAGTAAATTTTCAGGGTATAATCCCTTAATTCTCCTAGATCACCTTTTCATGATCTAATTATATCTCCAAGAGAGTCCTATCCTAACCCTAATACAACTCCTCTGAGTGTTAGAAATAGTAGGGATAGTCGTGCTTTCAGGGGACATCAGATTAGATAGTTGGATGCATTGTTCATACTGCTAATATTTCATACTTAATTAGCCTTCTCTTTCACCCAACTTTATCTCCCTACGTTCTGTGTTTTCTGATTACTTTGCATATTTTACCTCTCCATAATTATTTTTTATTGGTTTATTATAAAGAACCTTATATTCTTTGGCGATTTCACTAGGGAGGTGAATTTGTGAATGGTCAGCACTCGGAGTGGATTACACACAACCATTAAACCAGTCATGTCTGAAGGTTATTCTAATAGCAATGACCGCAATGTAGAGCCTGGCATGGAACAACATGCGAATCTCGATAACAATCGCAATGACCTATTTTTAGAAGCTTTACAGGCAATTCAAGATGGCCAAACTGGCATCCTGAATGCTATCGCGGGACTAACCAATTCGATCTTAGCGGTAGTAATAAATGCTAACCGAGCAGAGGCTCCATGCGAGAGGCTACCAATGGAAAAGGCACCTGTAGATCCATAAGTAAACCCGGCAAGTGAACAGCAACCCACAAAACAAATTAGAGCCCAAGCCTAAGTAACCCTGATAACAATACAGGGTTCTGCTAACCCAGATCCTTTCTTGCTAGGAACCCTGGCCCTGTTTGCTACAATCGCAGACATTCAAGCGATGTTTCAACAAGAGAGAACGAAAAGACAACTGCCATCCTTGCCGAATCTGGATATTTAGTTGCTTTATCCACTGTATCTGTTTCGGGTGCCCTACCCCGAAGGGTATATCGCCCCAAAGTTCATGAAATTCGATGGAAGGAAGGAAAAGGCTAGGGAAGTATTTCTAACCCCCAAAGTTCATGAAATTCAACACCTATCCTCACATATACACAATATCCTCATGCTTAACATGCTAACATGTACATGTTATCAAAGCATCTAAACACATGCAGCCAAACACACGCAATCAACCTCACACGGTGATGCAACCTCTTTCCATGGCCCTTAGGTATTCAAACCCAGAGCTCTGATACCAAGTTATCACGCCCCAAACTCCAGACCACGTGAAACACCCATAAACAATCAACCACAACAACCAGCCCGAGAATACACTCTCAAAATAAACATGCATGCATTGTATATAAACGTCAAACGACATACATTACAAGGCTCCAATGCCGAGAAACATGTATTAAGCATACATAATACAGATAGAAACAAAAGGAAGACTATAACACTTCTACGTCTGCAGCACCACCAGATCAACCTGCGTGATCGGTACCTGAAGAAAAGTAAAATCTCACACCGTGAGCCAAAACTCAGCAGAAACTAGACATGCATGCAATATAAGCTAAACATGCTAGGAAAACGAGGTGTAATTTTAGACTCTCTTTCAAGCCCTTAAAATAATTTTCACATGCAAACGAAAAATCGAGGATACAAACCATCTTTTGACTCACTCACAGGAGTCTTGAAAACAGTTGAAAAAGAATTTTTAGATCGCGATTCACACGACTCTTAAAAATAATTTGAAAACTGGTCTATCCATCCCATAATGCAATTCATGCAATCCACGTACCATCTCGGACTTTCACCGAAAGACCACAGTCCCCAACTATGCCACGCACACAACCCGTGCAACACACACAACGCACGCAACCCGTGCAACACATATCTTCACGAATTTTCACCGCAGGACCACAGCCCTCATCAATATACATTTACGGACTTCAACCGAAGGACCTCAGCCCTACCAAACACACATTTACGGACTTTAACCGAATGACCTCAGCCTTAACATTCTCGAACTATAACTGAAGGACCGCAGCCCTAACCTTCTCGGATTATAATCGAAGGACCACAGCCCTACATAATACACCTTTACGAATTTTCACCGAGGGACCGCAATCCTATCGAATGCACCGTCAGCTAGAGCTAATATTTATCGAACCACATGTTCATCTATCTCATTCCATACACCTATGCATAACCTAAATAGGATTTAAATGCATAAAATCACGTACTATCATTACGTTACAAAAACCACGTCACATATTACACACGCGGCTCATATAATACTTGTAACTCATGCAACATGCATCACATGCATCCATTCCTCATATTCTACATAACTATGCCTATAAAACTTTTGAGTTTTAAAGTATGCAACTACGGTACACGTAACGATACCAAAATATGTAATTCATTTACAGAATTCATCCATAATAAATAACAGTTATAAATGCATAAAGCCAACTCTAAGTGCACATAGCTATATAACCTCAACTGTGACATCACCCGTCATAAAACCCGACATCCACTTACAGGGACAACCGGCAACTCACACAACCAAGCCTAACAGGAAGGCTACACTAAACCCCTCAAACTATGAGGTCACTAACACCACATTTTCTCCAAAGGTGCCATGGGCTCTAACACGCCCCACAACCAACGATGCACAAGCACCATGCACAGAACCGTGCCCCAACAACCCGCATCTAACCATGAATGCCACCTAGGAAGACGACAACTAAACGAAACATCCAAGGCCACAACATGACCCCCAAACCATCATACGACCAACCGAACCCTAAAAGGAATCTACATGTATTTAAATCGACTAATTCTCATAAATTAATCAATTGAATACCATAGGACGCCAATCAAAAATCAAAACCCAACCAGAGAACCACTAAAAACACACCCCAGCACTTCAGTCGACTGGACCCAACCCCCAATCGATTGAACAACACACTGGAAACTACGAAAAATGCCTCAAGCACTGTCTAGTCGATTGAACCCCACGGTCTAGTTGACCGAACCCCACGATCCAGTCGACCGAACTCAAGAACCAAGATCCAATCGACTGAACTCATAGGTTTGATCGACTAAACTGGGGCGAACACCATTTTTGAGCTACGGGTTCCAGCCTCCAAACCTCAAATCAACGCCTCCAAACACCGATTCAGCACCCTCGGACATACATACGCCCAGGCTTAGCACTAAGACTTTGAAAGAAACTACCGACACCCGATTTCTTCCACCAAAACCAACAAAAAAAGGTTTTAGACCAAAAAATCCAACTTTTAAACAAGATCATATCTACAACAATCTAACCGTTAAAAACACACATGATTACACGTAGCACCCTTATACAGTAATAGGGTCTAGAATCCTACCTCGATGAGTTAAAAACTCAATGCCTCGATCCATGTGCAAAATTGAGCCTCGCCAGAATAAAATTCTATTTGGATGAACGCGTAGCCCACCGTACCAAAAGCAAGTATCCGCTGTTGGATCGTTGAAAATCGAGCCCCGGGCCCTCGAGAAGTTAAAAAGAAGGCAGAGAAAAAACATGATACTTATTGGAGAAGTTTTAAAAAATATATTTTTGAAAATATTTAACTCTAGATATTTATAAGTCTCCAAAATATTTTTTTTTTGAAATTTTAAAATTTGCGCCACAACGGCCCACGGCCCCCGGGAACCTATCCCGCAAGCATATTTAAGCCTGATCATGCATCAAAAGTAATAAAAATATACTCAAACGAAAACACGTAACACGCGTCAAAAAATGCCAAAAAAGAAAACGGGTCAGGGTCTCACAACTCTACCCCCTTAAAAAAATTTCGCCCCCGAAATTCAACATATGGTCAAAAGAAACAACCTCGTCGATCACAATCGACGTAGGTACACGAGATGGACAGCCAAATTATTCCTAGGATATAGTTAAATAAGTTTAGGCATCCTAAACAATGGCTAACTATCTCAAATACACAAAATCTACAACTCTCCCAATCTCACACCATCACCAGCCACTACCTCAACACAGCACACCACCCACGGAATCCATCACCAACTCTCAACTAGTTACAAAGAAGAAGCTGCCATCTAGGAAGTCTGAACCGCTGAATGCTGCTGTCGATCCTGCACAAATAAACCCGCTGGCATGCCCACTGTACTCGGTGCACTCTCTCTCTGGGGATAGTTCCTACGAATATGTCCAGGCTGGCCACATTCATAACAAATCTGTGACTACCTCCCCTGTAACTGAATCCACGAACCCTGAGACTGCCTCGGCTGCGGGCACTCTAACACACGTTGCCCCAGCTGCCTACACTAATAGCAAATTAACTCCTTCTAATGATGCCACTGATGGTGCTGGTGTAGAGAACTGATGTGGTAATCCAGATGGATGAAAGTTAGGACCAGAGGACCTTTGCCTCTTGCTGGAACGCCCGCTAGTCTATGCCTCGGTCCCACCATGTAGTGTCCTGGCCTCCCTGGAAGCTCGAATCTCAGTTATGGTGTTCTCCACCCTCGCTGCTGCCTCCATTAGCTCTGTGAAGACACGAAGTCCCAATGCAACCACATGCACCCTAATCGCCGGCCTCAAGCCCCGCTCAAACCTCATAGATCGTAGCTCATCTGTGCTCACCAACTCTGGAGCAAACCGGGACAAACATGTAAACCTGGCCTCGTACTGCATGACGCCCATGACCCCCTGGAAAAGAGTATAGAACTCCTCCCTATACAAATCTCTCTTCGACACCGGGAAGTATTTCTCCAGAAACACCCCTGTAAAGGCCGCCCATGTGACAACCACAGTCGTCCTGGCATGTCTCCACCACTGATGGGCAGCGCCCCTCAACTGAAAGGTGGCAAAAGAAACCCGCAATTCATCCTCCACGATCAGCAATGTGTCGAGAATCCGCGTCACCAGCTCCAACCACTCAGTCGCTACAATAAGATCAGGATCTCTAGCAAAGGTAGGCGAATCCATGTGCCTAAACTCCCGCATTGCCACTGTAGCCCTTGCCTAAGGCACTCCCTCTCTATCTCAAACAATCTCACCTCTAACCAGCTGCTGGATAAAACTAACCAGCTCATGCAACAACTCTGTCGTGTTCATCGGTCCTAGGAGAGCATTGGCATCCCCAACATCAGGGATAGGAATATCCCCTTGGCCAACAACACGGCCACGACCTCGACCACAGCCTCGCTCTCTCCTCGCCGACATTACGTCTATATGAAAGAAAAATAATACATAAGATGTAGCACATTGCATGAACATAAACGCTAAACACCTAGCATGCTAACACATAGCCACATAGGTTCATGCTAAACAATCACGCATACCAAGGAGAACCAACAAGAATGACAAGTCAATTTGGATAACCTATTCAGATTTTCTACTAGAAATCAAGTCAGCTAAACGTTCTAACTTGGCTCCCAAGTTTGTTAATCCAAACGCCCAAAGGCAGGACTAATCAATCCCACACTTCAACCCACATGCTCACATATACACAACATCCTCATGCTTAACATGCAAACACGTACATGTTATCAAAGCATCTATACACATACAGTTAAGCACACACAATCAACCTCTTTCCACGACTCTTAGGTATTCGAATCCAGAGCTCTGATACCAAATTGTCACGCTCCAAACTCCGGGCCACGTGAAACACCCACAAACAATCAACCACAACACCCAACCCGAGAATACACTTTCAAAATAAGCATATATGCATTGTATATAAACGCCAAACGACATATATTACAAGGCGCCAACGCTGAGAAACATGTATTAGGCATACATGATACAAATAGAAACAAAAATGAAGACTATAACACTTTCACCTCTCCAGCACATCCAGATCAACCGGCGTGACCGGAACCCGAAGAAAAGAAAAATCTCACACCGTGAGCCAAAGCTCAGTAGAAACTAGACAAGCATGGAGTGTAAGCTAAACATGCTAGGAAAACGAGGTGCAATTTTAGACTCTCTTTCAAGCCTTTAAAATAATTTTCACATGCAAATGAAAGAGCGATGATACAAACCATCTTTTGACTCACTCACAGGAGTCTTGAAAATAGTTAAAAAAAGATTTTTAGATCGTGATTCACACGACTCTTAAAAATAATTTAAAAATTGGTCTATCCGTCCTACAATGCAATTCATGCAATCCATGTAACTTCTCAGACTTTCACCGAATGACCATAGCCCCCAACTATGCAACGCACACAACTCGTGCAACACACACAACGCACGCAACCCGTGCAACACATATCTTCACGGACGTTCACCGTAGTACCACAACCCTCGTCAATATACCTTTATGGACTTCAACCGAAGGACCTCAGCCCTACCAAACATACCTTTACGGACTTTAATCGAAGGACCGTAGCCCTACATAATACACCTTTACGGACTTTTACTGAGGGACTGTAGCCCTATCGAATGCACCGTCAGCCAGATCTAACATTTACCGAACCACATGCTCATCTATCTCATTCCATACACCTATGCATAATCTAAACATGATTTAAATGCATAAAATCACATACTATCACTACGTTATACAAACCACGTCACATGTTACACACGCGACTCATATAATACTTGCAACTCATGCAACATGCTTCGCATGCACCCGTTCCTCATATTCCACATAACCATGCCTATAAAACTTTTGAGTTTTAAAGCATGCAACTATACAAGTAACGATACCAAAACATGTAATTCATTTACATAATTCATGCATAATAAATCATAGTTATAAATGCATAAAGCCAACTCTAAGTGCACATAGTCATATAACCTCAAACTGTGACATCACTCCTCAAACCCCGAGGTCACTAACACCACATTTTCTCCAAAGGTGCCACGGGCTCTCTAACACGCCCCACAACCAACAATGCACAAGCACCACGCACAGAATCGTGCCCCAACAACTCGCATCTAACCATGCATGCCACCCCCGAGAACAACACCTATACGAAACACCCGAGGCCACAACATGACCCCCAAACCATCGCGCGACCAACCGAACCCCAAAAAGAATCCACAGGTACTTAAATCGACTAATTTCCATAAATTAATCAATTGAATACCATAGAACGCCAATTAAAAACCAAAACCCAACCACAGAACCACCAAAAACACACCCCAGCACTTCAGTCGACTGGACCCAACCCCCAGTCGACTGAACAACATACTGGATACCACGAAAAGTGCCTCAAGCACTGTCCAATCAATCGAACCCCCCATTCCAGTCAACAGAACTCAAGAACCAAGATCCAGTCGACTGAACTCATAGGGTCGGTCGACTGAACTAGGGCGAACATCGTTTTTGAGCTACGGGTTCCAGCCTCCAAACCTCAAATCAATGCCTCCAAACACCGATTCAACACCCTCGGGCATACACACGCCCAAGCCTAGCACTAAGACCTCGAAAGAAACTCTCGATACCCGATTTCTTCCACCGAAACCAATAAAAATAGGTTTTAGATCCAAAAACCTAACTTTTAAACAAGATCATATCTACAACAATCTAACCGTTAAAAACACACACAATTACACGTAGCACCCTTATATAGTAGTAGGGCCTAAAATTCTATTTCGGTGAGTTAAAAACTTGACGTATTGATCAACGTGCAAAATCGAGCCTCGCTAGAATATCGAGCCCTAGACTGACCGTGCCCACCGTGCCAAAAGTAAGGATTCGTTATTGGTTCATTGAAAATCGAGCCCTAGACTCCCGAGAAGTTAGAAAGAAGGCAGAGAAAAAATAAGAAGCTTATTGAAGAAATTTTAAAAAATATCTTTTTGAAAATATCTAACTCTAGATATTTATAGGCCTCCAAAATATCTTTTTTTTTTTAATTTTGAAATTCGAGCCACAACAGCCCATGACCCTCATAAACCTACCATGCATGCATATGTAAGCGTAATCATGCATCAAAAGTAATAAAACTATACTCAAATGAAAACACATAACGCGCGTCCAGAAATGCCGAAAAAGAAAACGGGTCAGGGTCTCACACTCAGTCCCTACCCTTGGTTCAAAAATGGCAGCACTCAGAATTTCCTCCTCTAAATTTTGCTCCTTTATACCAGAGCGCCTAGTAAGATTGACCTCGGTACAAGACTCATCCACCTCGAGGATCTAAAAATTGAGTAAAGAATCAGTGCCTACAGGAGCAACCATTCGAGCAGCTTCCCCTACCTCTGCTTCGGTACCAAGCTGGGTACCTAAGTGTGCAACTACTTCATCAGCCGAAGTATTGTAACCCGAACTAGGAAAGGGTGAAACTTCCTGATGGAATGATGGAAGAGGGGCAGAACTCTCTTTCTTAAGAGAGTCAATAGAGTCCACCTACTCTTCAACAACCTCAGCAGAAGGAACAATCAAGCGCCTCCGACGAACAGCCACCAGTTGTGAAATAGGAACATCATCTTCTGACTCAGCCCTCTGACTCAGTGGAGCAAAAATGAGAGAATGATGACGAGATGATTCAGGAAAACCTTAAAGAGATAAAAGAAGAATGAGAATGAGTAGAATACGTAAAAGAATAAATAAATGAGTAAACGAAGAAAAGAATCAAAAGATACCCGATGAAGACGTTTTAAAGGTTGGCCTGCCCCCTTGAGCATTATGGCTCGAGTAGAACCAGCTTCAACTTAAGTAGCTGTGTTGGCTCGCTTGGCGGCCTGCGCCATTGACCAAGTGACTCTCCCTTCAACGACTTGGAAAGGCTCAACCGGAGTAACGCCGAGAGCCAGATCAATGCCTTGGGTGGAAGCTAATACTATATATCTGCCTCGAGTACCTCTGGTACACCTCGGCATAGGAAGACGACAGGAAGTAATGGATTTCAAGAGAGGCCAAACAATTGCCCTTAGTGCCTCTGTCGAAGAAAAAAGGTTGAAAGAATCAAGGTTTCGTCTCTAATATAAGATATGTTTCTCAGTAGTGCACCTTATCCGCCCTCGAAAAGGTAATTCGATAACTGGAAGCTGGAAGGGCGCTATAAGATTTTTGCACAAAAAGGGCTCAAAGATACTAACATAGGGGCACATCTCAATATAGTGGATCGAGGTGCCTTGGTCAAATCCAAACTGGTGTAATACCCAATCGGGCCTATATGAAGTGACCCCGAAGCCATCTTCAGTAATGTTTGGAAGTAGACCCAGGATAAGCATGGATAGAACTATCATATGAAGGCTATCGAGAGAAGTGGTTGTCTCAAGCTCGAGGTGTTGGGGCGCGTCGAAGTACCAATTGGAGAAAATAACCCCAACATGAGTAGAGTAGTGTAAGGGCGAGATATAAATAGTGTTCAATCAACAAAAATTGGCATGAAGTCCTTGGCAGTACCCTGACCATTCCTTTGTAGGATCAGGGCATTTGTGGAAAGGATCTCCTCGGTTACGGGCTCACCATCTGAGTCAATGACTTGAATCTTTTTGGTGCGTAGGAAAAGAATGGGGCGAGGTGCAAAACTGAAAAATCTCTCGAAAAGCACAGCTTGCAGAAAAGTGGTATTCACAAAGGTAACGATGTCATAGCGACCAATCAATCGCTCCAGTTCGATCTAAATGAGGTCTAGACGGCGGTATAAGGTACCCAGGAATGAAAGAGCCAGAGGAATTTGCTCTTCGTGAGATAGCTAGGCTGCTAAAGGAAATACCAAAGGGCTCACGCTATCTAGTGGGTTACTGGGAAACACAAATGTCGATAAGAACAGAGAGATAAAAGTCGAAAGAATTAAGCCCTGGTTGCAATTCGCCCTAGGAAATTCTATGCAATCCTCGATTACATTCTTAGACTGGATGTCCTTGAAGAAATATCTAATTCACTGTGCATATGTGGATTTGGTTGATGAGCGACGAGTCTCGAGAGCATTATTACCAAGGTCGTCAAAGTGACCGCTATAACTAGCAGTGAGAGTTAAGAAAAATCGATGCTCTAATGCAATGGCGTTGTCGGCCTCCAATATATGCTCAAGGTCAAAGATGGCTTGCCCGCGAATATCGAGTTGAAAGAGTACAAATACGTCCTCCAAGGTTAGAGACCACTCCCCCCAAGGGGTTATAAAGGAGTGGGAATCGGTGCTCCAATGGCTGATAAGGGCCTCTAAGCTAGCTGTGGATCATTGCATGTGGAGACTTTGAGAAATCATAACGGATGAGAGAATGCCTTCCTGTTCCAATTCGTGGCAATAGACGTCATTGTGGTTGACATCATCCACCCACTCAGACCATCTGAAAGGAGGCCTAGAAGGTGTTTTGAATTGCAAGAATGAGAAAGAAAAATCCCTTCGCTCAATCTGTAGGCATGTAATAGAGGAAGAGGTAATCATCTCGGCCTCACTAGGATCGGCCTCAGGATAAAGGAGTAGTGGGTGAGTGGAAAAAGGAGGGTCTGGGGTAAAAGCATCAATAGCTCTCCAAAAGGTGTCGCCTTTTCCCCCAAAGTATGGCACCATACACCATTCGGTAAGAGAAAGAGCAGGGCGAGACTCCAGGTGAGCCCTACGATCACCGATGTTGACGATGGAAGAGGAGCGAGCAACAAGTGAGGCCATCGCGACAGAGGGCAGAAGAGTATCGAGGAAAAAAGTGAAAGAAAAGGGAATTAGAAGGCTTTAGAGAAAGTGGGGTCAAAATGGGGGTCTTGAAGCGCTATTTAAGAAATGAAGGTTGAATGTGAAAAGTCGAGGAGCATTAAATGCATCATCTTAAGGAAGTTGAGGTGACATGACAGCTAGTAGTTATGTGCACGCGCACAAGTTGGGGCGTGTGCCGCACGTTCTAAAAAAATGAGGGCGAGTAACTTGCGGCCATGTAGGGGCAAAATACAGATGGTTAAAACAAAAGATATGACTCCAGTACATGACTTTAATTAGTGACTTAAGTGAATGGCTCGAATGACTAATCTAAACCAGGTGATAATAGGGACGGATCGATTAAGTTTTGAGGAACCAATTATCACATACGAGACACTCAAATGACCAATCAAGAACCAAGCAAATCGATGACTAAGCGGCTCGGAAGCCAAGTAACTCAAGGGGCGAGTAACTCAATTAGTCAAGTGAATCAAAGGGGTAGTTGCTCGACCAAGCGACTTGCATGTGTTAATGATCGAATGGCTTGGCATATTCAAGCAATTCAATAGGTAAGGAGTACTAATATGAGAAAATATTTATAAACTCGAATTATATAAGAGAAAGGCCTCTCGATTTCATTTCGGGTACTGCAAAGGATTTGATTACTTCACATGGGTTATGGAAAGCCAAGCCAATGAAGTACTAGTAGTTCGGGTGTTCGAGCAACTATGTAGAGAATACATGATATCCCATAGCACAGACTATGAAGCATAGCACAGATTATGACAGTAGCCATAACTACTTGGCTAAATTTTCATGGTACAAACCATGAAGACAGTACAGACTGTATTATTGCCATGACATAAGTCATAAAGACAGCACATACTTTGTAGCTCTGACTACCTAATTTTAATGACATAGCACGGACTGAATAAAGGCCATCATATATAGCACAAACTATATCAATATAAATTCCTCTAAGAGTCAAAAGGTTATCTCAAAGACAATTGAGCTAATGGCAGTATAATACTACACGTGACATTGGGAGACATGTGGTCTGGTGGCTAAGGAAAGGACTTGTTGAACCACGGGGCCCTCCCACTCGAGTCATTCAAAGTGACCCTCAAGTCACTCGTCCAGAGTGAGTTGGGTACTTGACCAGATTGGGTCGGGTATCCATGGGATCCCTGTTGGCCGACTTAGTTGAGTTGGAATAGAACACTACCTAGTTAATTTTTGGGATATAATCATTTGATTCTCCTAAATCACCTTTTCATGATACAATTATATCTCCAAGGGAGTCCTATCCTAACCATAACATAACTCCTCTGAGTGTTATAAATAAGAGGGATAGTTGTGCTTTCAGGGGACATCAAATTAGATAGTCGGATGCATTGTTCATACTGCCAATACTCCATGCTCAATTAGCCTTCTCTTTCACCCAACCTTATCTCTCTTCGTTCTGTGTTTTTTTGATTATTTTGCATATTTCACCTCCCTACAATTATTCTTTATTGGTTTATTTTAAAGGACCCTACAAATTTAAAAGTAAAAAATTGAAAAATCTAACTTAAATTAAATTTATACAAGCAACACTAGATTATTTTTAGACATGTCTCATCCATTACGTGGCACTCTAATGGGGAATTTAGGTAAAGGTTTGCAACACTTTTTTTGTTTTGTTTTTTGCTTTTTAAATTAATTTCTTTTCATTTTGTGTTTAAAATTCTTTGATTTTATTGTTACCGAGAAACTTAAAAAGTTTTAAAATGAATTAATTTTTAAAAATTATAATAAAAACAAGAAAAGTGAAAATGAACTCAACTTTAGCTTTTTGAATAATAAAAAAATAAGGAAATTATTGGGTATGTGTGTTGTATTATGTGAATTTATATAATTAAAATTTTATATTTATGGTAAATTATGCTAATCTCCCTTGAGATTTGAGTCAAATACAGTTAATCTTACACGTTTAAAAAAATTACATCATCACCCCTTGATTTTAACGCCATTAACAGAAATGGTCTTTTGTTAGTTAATCTTCTCCACCAACCGAAATAGATGCTTTCCATTCATCATTGTAGTGTGTAAATTCAACCTCTAAATTGCCTCCGTTTCATTATGGTCCCCTCTAAAATTCGGGCTCAAATATTCCTCTAACAAATCCTTCACAATCTTCAAACTACTCTCAAATGCTTGATCTAACACTCTTTATGCCGATTCCTGTCACAAAAAGTCCATCAAGAGCTTTGCCACGAAAGCTTTCGCAAACACCATATTTGGGTGGTTGTGAATTACTGCAAGAATCAATCCATAAAGTATTTCCTCAAACAAAATGTTCTTCGCAGGATTTTAGGCAAAAATCTCCTAACGCAGCGGAAAAAGGAATCACATATTTAATATATATAAAGCAAGTAAAGAATAAAAACACCCATAAGAACATGAGAATTTACGTGGTTCGGCTGACTGCCTACCTCTACAGGAGAAGAAACAATCTACTATTCTCAAATATAGAATACAAGTTTTACTCTTAACATCACAATCTCTATATATGGTCTCAAACTAAGCCTCTCTGTGTCTCTCTATTCTCTCTTTGAGTCTCTCGGAGTATTAAACTGCTTACACACGTTTTGCATTAACCCTAGATGAACTATAGGGTCCATATATATAAGCAACAACCAAAAAATCTTTTAAATACTTTAGGACATCGTGGCGCCGCTCAAGCACCCAGCTAATGCCCCACTAGCGCACCATTCTATCCTCCAGGCGCTCCAGCGGCCAGCGAGCACCATGCAAGCGCTTAAGCGCTCAATGACCACCCAGTGAGCGCCAGCTTCTGGATTGGCTGGCACTCAAGCGCTCTGTGAGCATCATCTTATGGACTGCTGGTTTCTTGGGAAATTCAAACCACAAACCCAACAATCTCCACCTTGACTTGAATTTTTCAACTATCTTAAAGAACTGTCGGTGTTTCCTAGACCTGCACTCTTTTTTCTAGGTATGAGTGATCCACCCTCTCTGTATCTTCAGCCCGAATAGACTTGAACCAAATCCAATCCACACTTGAATTTGATCCTCTTGTAATTAGCAGTCTTCTCATTCTTAGATAGTTTCCAAACTTTAACTTTTCAACTTTCTGTAAAGACTCACCTTCTCTGACACTGCTACTCGCCCATGAACTGTTCCTGTGCTGCCTGTAGCTTTTTTGTAAGACGAAAATTCTCCACTTGATTGTTTCCTCTACTGTTGACTTGAACCACCATCACTCGATTTTCTGAGTGAGCTTTTCTAGCTGAACTCCACCTCGACTGCTGCACTCTTCTTTTGACTTTCTGACATACTCTGCTCGTCAACCTGACCAAGTCCCAAATGTTTGTGTCTCGTACCATCTCTGCTAGAATCAATCTGTGTGATAATGGTAATTCCACCTATCACCATGTCCCCTACCAATCTGTAGAGACCATCCACTTTCGGCCTTCTCATGATAACTGAAGTTCCTTTACTAATCATCATTACTCCACCTCTTTCAGTGTAACCGTAACCCAAATAATCCAATGTCTCTAAAGAAATCATATTTTTCTTTAATCCTGAAACATGTCTAACATTCCTCAAGACCCTCATAACACCGTCAAACAGCCTGATCTTCACTGTACCATTTCCAATGGTCTGGCACGCTGTGTCATTCCCTATTAAAACTGTATCTCTATTGCAAGGTTTATACTTATCAAACCATTCTCTTATTGGAAACATATGGTATAAGCATCCTGAATCCAATATCTATGACTTTGACAGAACATTTTGAAAAAACTAAAAATACATCTCCATCTACCTCACTGTTTGACGACTCCTCGGCGAAATTGATAAATTCTGCAGGCGTTTTTCTATCGTCTTTTCCTCTAGATGCTGCTTTAATTCTTTTGCATTGGCTCTTGAAATGACCAATTTTGTGGTAATATAAGCATTCTATATCCTTCCTTGCACGTGACTTGGACCGAGATCTACCTTTGTTGGAACCTTTCTCACTAGATCTACTCCTTCCCCTACTTGACTTTGACTTAGCCACAACATACCTCTCTGCATCTGATTCACCATCCCTCTTCATCTTCTCATGTGGCAAAAGAGCACTAGTGATCTCTTCAAGTTCTAGAGCGTCCTTCTCGTACATCAGTGTTGTCAGTAGATGATCAAAAGATGTCGAAAGCGATGCCAATAGGAGTATCGCCTTATCCTCATCATCAACCTTTACTCTAAACCCGAATAACTATGTGATGAGCATATTATACACATTTAGATGTTCTAAAAGTTTTGTACTGTCTTTAATCTATAGTCCATACAGTTGCTTCTTCACATACAATTTGTTGGCCAGATTCTTTTTCATGTAGAGACCTTCCAACTTCTGTCAGATCTCGTGCGCTGTCTCTACATCAAGCACGTTATAAATAACATCGTCTCTTAGATTCGACCGAATCGAACTCGCAACCCTAAAATTAATGTCCTCCTAATCGTCATCGGTCATCTTCTCTAGCTTCCTTGTCTTGCCGAGTAATGCATTGAAGAACCCTTGCTGGATCAACATATCCTTCATTCGTCTCTGCCACAAGGAAAAGTTATTCTTTTTAGTAAATTTCTTGACTTCATATCTAATGTTCACCATCTTTACTGCAATCAAGTGATCAAGCCAATAACCATACGCTCTGATACCAGTTGTTGGAATTTTAGGCACAAATCCTCTAATGCAGCAGAAAAAGGAACCATGGCTTTAATCCATATAAAAGCAAGTAAAAAACAAGAACACCCACAAGAACACGAGAATTTACATGGTTCGGCTGACTGCTTACCTCTACAGGAGAAGAAATAATCCACTATTCTCAAATATAAAATACAAGTTTCACTCTCAACCTCACAATTTCTATGTATGGCCTCAAATTGAGCCTCTCTGTGTCTCTCTATACTCTCTCTAGCCTCTCTCTGAGTATTAGACAACTTATATACGTTTTGCATTAACTTTAGATGAACTATAGGGTCCATATATATATAAGTCACGACTAAAAATATCCTAAAAATGCTTTAGGACATCGTGGTGGTGCTCAAGCGCCCAACTAGCGCACCATTCTATCCTCCAGGCGCTTAAGTGCCCACGAGTGCCAGGTAGGCGCTCAAGCACTCAGCGAGCGCCGGCTTTTGGACTGGCTGGTGCTCAAACGCTCAGCGAGCACTCTATGGGCACTAACTTGTAGACTGTTTATTTCTTAGAAAATTCAAGTCACAAACCTAACACAGACAAAACCGTAGCAAGAAATTCCTAAAACTCTTTGTCTTTGAGATAGGGAACTATACTCAAAACTCTCTTCTCTTCCTCTTCGATCCACATCACAGCCTTGAACTGAATCCACGACCTAGCATAGTCCTTGAACAGTAGTTCGAGATCTACGGGAGTATCACGGGAGCAATCAAAACGCTATCGATCACGATCGAGAAATCATTTGTGTGAAGAAGCTGAAGAATAGCGAGATGGATGTCGATTGATCCAGAGGTAGCCCGCAACCTCAAAATTGAACTGATATATTTTTTGAAAGCCCTCGCAATTGATGTCGTCGAAGTCTCTCTGCCACCGATCCAACAATAACACGACAAAATACTTCGACCTACGAAGGACATTGCAGTGGAGGTAGACCTAAATGTTGGCCTGATCCATTGAATCGACGGTTATGGGTGTGTATGGGTTGGGTTGAGGATAAAGGAAAAATTTTCAATCAACCAACATTTGGCGGATAACTATTTTTTCAACTCACCACTAACCCACTAATCATTAAAATCAATGGGTTGGAACTAGCGGTTTAGGCGGTTTAGCAGGTTGAAAAATTATTAAATTTTCAAATTATTTTCTTACATTAGTTTCTAAAAAATAAAAAACTTATTGCAATTTCTTTAAAAATTCACATTTAGCAAGTCAATTAAAAAACTAAGTACAAATATCAGCAATCATTCAGCAATAATAATAATAATAATAATAATAACAATAATAATAACAATAACAAAATAATTAAATATCTCTAATAATAACATCTACAATGTATACTTATTGAAAAAAATATTCACAATACATAAAGTAGTAATGAAAATTATAAATATTTTAATTTATTCTTTATAAATTATTTAAAAATATATAAAAATAAATATCTATATGAGGTAGAGATTCATCGTATGTAGTAATACGATAAATAATATATATTATATGCCGATTTGGTTAACAACAAGTTAAATAAATATAAACTCGCAACCAACTCACCTTACTTATTTTTTCACTCAACCCATACAACTCAACCCACCCACTCACACAACCCACGCCAGTTGGGTTGAGTTGGTGGGTTTGAGCGAATTAGCGAATTGCCTGCACATCCCTATCAACAGCAGAGATAGATTTGAAATCTTCGGACTCAAAGGGAAAACGCTTTTCGAGGTAGAAACGAAGGATGACGTATATGATAGCAAAATCATTGAAGCTGCCGTAAGCAACGGAGGGGGAGGAGGGGATTAATGACTGAGAGTTGGAGCGGCGAATACTCAACGAAGCAGAAATGGATTAACGAGTAAGATTTTTTTCTAGTGCTCTTTCCTCTCCAAGTTGTAAAGACAAATTTATTAACTTAATCTAATAGTGGCAAATATGAAAAAATATAATTGGTCAAATGTGAATTGATTAACAGAAATCTAACGGTGTTGGTCAATGTGTAATACAAAATTAAAAGTCAAGGTCTAACGATGTAATTTTTTCAAACTGTGGAATTGACTACATTTGACTCAAATCTTGAGATCTGTAATTTATCCTTATATTTATATGAAGGCTACAATTCTAAAATTTTATAATTATATGGCGGTTAAAATTTTCGAATTTATCTATAAATATAGATATTATAATTTTAGTAGGTTTTGTAGTTAGTTGAATTAAATGAGTAGAGATGTAAGAAGAGGTAAAAAAATATCAGAGACACAAGGATAACTCTCGAGTGGAGAAACAGAGTTTGTTTCAAAACTTGTGTTGTGGGTCAAATTTTAAGGTATTTTTTGTCTTATGATTGTAGACTCTACGATTATAATAGATTATTTTTCTGACTCGTAAGTATAAACATATTATTTTGAACCACGTAAATTATTGTATAATTTTTTTAATATGTAAATATAATTTTGTTTGTTTTTAAAAATTTGTGATTAAATATTAACAAAAATAGAAGTAATTTTAAATTTCTTTACAAATGAAAAAAAAAGCACATTTAAAAACTGAAGATTAATCAAACACCGCTGGAGAAAAGTTACTACTCGGTCGACGGTTATTATTGTGGACTAGACTACCACATTCAACGTGTCGTACACGTGAGTCTGTCGTCGTGGAAGGCCATCTGATTTATCCGTTTGGTCTCAAAGGAATATATGACTTTTTTCGGAGCCTGTTTTGTCTTTTCTATTTTTTTAATTTCTTATTTTTTTAGTTCGTGTCTTTTCACTTTTTTATGTTTTTGATGGCGCGAATAATCCAAAAAGTATACCTATTTCAACTAAAATTAGAAAAAATTTATTATAGATAAAAAATTACAAAAAAATAAAAAGTCTATTAAGTTGATTTTTTTTTATTTTATCT
>JAOTRH010471530.1:0-60783 GCA_034768845.1 Heliamphora exappendiculata | reverse complement strand
TAACGCAACGTTAAGAAATCAAGTCACTCTTTATATTCAAAATTTATAAACATGTATTCCACTATTCCATCAATCTTCATATTACACCATTTTCAAATCAACATCATATATCCTTACTTCCTTCTTTCTTTCATATAGCTTCAATCAAAACTTATTGTTCTCATATTAAAAATATAACCATATAGCTCAAACCAACATCACATTATTCAAAATCTCATAATCAACCATTCATTCAAGAATTTGAACAAGAGTTCTTATAATCAACCTTCAGAAAGAATTAGGTTTTAGAAGATTAAACCATCAATAAGCACCATTAACCAATTTCTATGCTTCTTTTTTTTTTAAAGATTTTTAATCTTTGGTTTCATCCTCCACTATCTAGAATTTCAGTTACACATGTTCACATCGATTAGCCACCAATTCATCATACTTTAACCACAATTTGGGTTATAAACTTGAAACTCATCCATTTCAAAATTTAACTAATAATCGTGCTTACCTATTACTTTGTATATCAAAATTTTCCTGGTTAGTAAATCCTTTTGAATAGCCCGATTGTTTGTTATATTATTACAATTATTCCGAATTCTTTAATTTGTTTATTAATCTCGCTAATGACTCACATATCAACACATCCTAAATTTCAACATCCTTTACAATTTATTTATTTTTCAATCACATCACCTTACTCATGAACTTAAACTGGGTCAATATCCCAATTTGCTGAAGTGGTGAGGATTTGAGGGTAACTATATATTCAACATAGCCTCGAAATTTCTGATTTTAATAAACAATCGATCCTACCAACCTCATTTTAACGTTCAAACTGATTTCTTAAACAATCCAATGATTAAACCATGAATGAACTCAGAATTCCATAGTTCTTGATTTCAATTACAAGTTCAACCGGCAATCTCTAAACGAACAATTTACAAGGCTCCCACATTATCATATAGTTCCATTCCTTAAGCATTCATTCCATAAGAATCGTAAATTCAACTTTTAATTTAATTAGAGAATCCATAAATTTCTAAATCTCCCGAATTAGATTATCAACTTAGCTTTATAAATTCCCAGCTAACTAATTAAACTTTAACAATCCAATTGTTTCTAAGATATCCGCCAGTTCATGCTTTAAAACAAGATTCCATATTCAAGCTTTCGAAGGAATTAGCTTATTTTAGGATTAAATTACTAACTCAACACAGATCATACCAATTCACCAATAGTAGTCTAAATCCTACCTCATGGAGTTCCAAATTCTCAAATTTCGCCAATCTTTGACAAACCCTGGGTTCAGCCTCTTCTCCAGTTCGGTTTCTTCATGGTTCTGATTTACCTTCTTGTTGATTAACCCATCCATTTCTGGATTCGAAGTTGCTCCATGCTCCCAATTGTCAATTGGAGATAATAAAAGAAGACAAGGGAGGAAAATATGAAATTAGCGCCGGCGGTGGAAGAAGATTTTAGGGTTTTGGTAGCTTTGTTCTAATTTCCAATCCTATAGAACAATCGCCCAAATTCTCAAATCATAACCCAACGAAACAAAACAATTCATAACTGATGAAAAGGATTTTGACACTTACAGGGGAAGGGAAGATTAGTCGCGGCTAAAATAGGGAAGGTGCCGCGGTTCTTGTCAGAGATTTCTTGGGTTTCCTCTTGAATTCGGGTGCTCCAATGCACGAATCTTGCGGTTGAATGCTTAAACTCTTTTTGGCAGGATCCAATTTCGAGTATGAACTCACCAATTTCTGGTGGGAGTATTGGTTCCAAGCTGTGAGCTTCAACCATGGTAGAAGAAAATCAGAAAGAGAAAGAGAAGGCAAGAAAGACGACGCCGGCGACAGGAACTGGTGGTGGCTGGGGTGTACTTGCCGACGGTGCTGGGTGGCAGAGGCGACGCCGGTACTCGAGGTAATGGGACGACGGTGGCCGAAGTTATACGCATTCTCTGCTCTCTCTTCTCTTGGCACTCTCTTTCGTCTCCCTCTGATGGATAACGGATTAGGGGTTTTCCCTTCTTTTATACTTCTCTTCTCTCTGTCTCTCACTCTCTCTCTCTATCCTTCTCCCGAGACATCTCAGCTTCGGCTGAGAATGTATTATTATTATTATTATTATTATTGTAAATCCAACCTATTTTAATTTAGAATTAATTTCAATTAAGTCTCAATTTTTTGACATCTCAAAATTTATAGCGATATGATATTCCTGGCCTAATCACATACCAAGGCGGTTTTCATCATCAGAAACTATTGTCACTGATTTAATTTCATTAAGATATTTATCTAAATTTTTAAAACGTATCAGGTATCTACAGGTAATTAATTTTATACTAATTATAT
This sequence comes from Heliamphora exappendiculata, assembly GCA_034768845.1. NCBI lineage: Eukaryota > Viridiplantae > Streptophyta > Magnoliopsida > Ericales > Sarraceniaceae > Heliamphora > Heliamphora exappendiculata. The sequence continues at coordinate 58,435 of JAOTRH010471530.1, read as the reverse complement.
AAATTAATTCACATCTCAAGATTATTATGAGTGCTTATGCTCTTAATCCCGAAATAATTATTATTTATGTATATTTAATATTCTTAGTTTTGATTCAGTAGATTGTGCGATCTTTTATGGGTCAATATTCCCGGTTAGTTGGATAGAAGTCATAATTATATGGTGAATATTAATTATTGATAGAATCGACGTCTCGATTGTTCAGGATTGACGATAGCCCCTTGAGGAAGCTTATAAGTTTTGACCAGACTAAATCCTCCAAGTGAATTTGATTATTCGGCAGTCAAATAAGTTAAACAAAAAGGCATAAGGAATTTTGAAAATATCGATAAAATTAAATTGTTAATAATTAAATTAATCGGCGGGTATCAAAAATCTTTACGTAGGAGATGAGTTATGCATTTAATAACAGGAGCTCAATGTAATTGGTCTTGAGATCCTGGTTAAGAGTGTAGTTATAGTTCTTTAGTGGTATAAACTGTAATTTAGTGTTTTATGAAAAATTACAGAAACCATAGAAGGATTTTCATAATTACAAAAATCGCTAAGAGGTTTGCATATTTACAGAAACCGATGGAATGGTATCTGGGTCACACTAGAAGTTTATGTTATAATTACTCCACATGTCCCTGCTGTAGCCCTATAAATATGTGGGTAGGCTGAACTATTTTTAAGAGTTGTCTTTCAAGACTAAGGTTAATGAGGTTCTACCGGTATCAGTTCTCGAAAGATCGTAGTCCATACTACATTCGGGAATCACATCGGGAATACAGTAGAAGGTTTACTTGGAGCTTCAACTCAGGAAATTAAAGTTCGTAGTTGAAAAAATGACCGAAAGGTATTCATCTAAATTTACTGTGGTGGCACGAGTTTTATTTTTTGACCGTTGATATCAAAAAGTTTTTATCTGGCGCCTGTTTTGGTGATTGCCCGTCCAATTATTTTTTATTCGAAAAATCGTTTACAAATCAATGATCTTAGCAATTTGCCTTCAACAATTGATATCAGAGCCATTTTGATTATGTTTACGATTAATCGAGGGACCAGATAGATTTAGAACTATGCTAATTTTGTTTTGCAGGCATTGTAATCCTGATTTTATGATCATTATTTTATTCATGTTTTATTGAATGGTTGAATGATGATTATAATTTATTAAAATTAAACATTTTTTATTTAATTAATCCAAAAAATCAGAATTAATATCCATATTTTTTCAAGATATCCGATTGAATAAAAAATCATCTTAATTTTAATAAATTATAATCATCATTCAACCATTCAATCAAATATGAATAAAATAATGATAATAAAATTGGGATTACAACATCCGCAAAAATAAAGTTAGCAAAGTTCTAAATGTGCCTGCCCCCTCGATCAATCGTAAACATAATCAAAACGGTTTGATACCAATTGTTGGAGGCAAACTATCAAGATTATTGATTTGTAAATGATTAATTGAGAGACTAAGTAGATTTAGAACTGTGCTAACTTTGTTTTGTAGGTGTTCTAATCTCAATTTTGTGATCATTATTTTATTCATGTTTGATTGAATGGTTGAATAATGATTATAATTTATTAAAATTAATATGATTGTTTATTAAATTGAATATCTTGAAAAAACGTGGATACTAATTTTGGTTTTTTGGATTAAATAAATTTTTTTTAATTTTAATAAATTATAATCATCATTCAACCATTCAATCAAACATAAATAAAATAATGATCATAAAATCAGTATTAGAACACCTGCAAAATAAAGTTAGCACAATTGCATATCTACCTGGCCCCTCAATTAATCGTAAACATAATCAAAATGGCTCTGATAGCAATTGTTGTAGGCAAACTACCAAGATAATTGATTTGTAAATGACTTTTCAAATAAAAATTAACTAAACGCGTAATCGCTAAAACAGGCTCCAGATAAAAAAAATGATGTTGAATGATCAAAAAATAAAAACCATGCAATGGCAGTAAATTTAGATGAATGCCTTTCAGTCGCTTCTTCAACTACGAACTTTAATTTTTCGAGTTGAAGCTCCGAGCAGACCTTCTACTGTATTCTCGATGTGATTCCCAAACATAGTGTGGGCTACGATCCTTCGAAAAATGTGTAACTAAAAATATAATATTTGTGTCACGCCCTGAACCCTCGGAGACCCGTGAACTAATCCCAAACCGAGTCGTATAAGAAATTACCTATTTAGACATTTGTTTCATTAACGAGTTGAACTCAAAATGTATTTGAAAGAAATAAAGGTTTTCAATAAGTAACCATATCCTCATGCGTATAATATTACAATCACATGATTTGGATTTCCATGTGACCATTACAACAACAATATTATTACAGTAATTCTTCTTCTTTTTTTCCTTATGTACAAGCATGATATAAAACACAAAATCTTTCTTCTAGCCCTTTTTCAAAATGCATTCCTTGCCCTGGTGTCGCCCCTTGGTCCTCAAGAACTGAAATGGTTGGGTAAACATATGTGAGCCAAAACTCGTAGGATATAGATTAACTCATATATAATGCATGATTTGTGAAGTATGATGGCTGTAACCGAAAGAAAATGCACATTTTCACCAAGTTTTTCCTTTAACACACACACATTCACGCACACCCATATTTATCTCCATTTATCCATTTCTTTACCATTCATCAATCCTTTATTTTCATTCCCGATTTTCACAAAATCGTGTCACTTTTATTGAACTGATGTCAGGTGCAGCTTATAGAAACCCCTCCCTATTAATCCCAATAGGCTACGTGAAGCCATTGGGTAATAGATAACTCTATAACTCACTACAACACAATACCACATTTCGGGGACTAACTTGTGCGCATGTGGTCCCCATCTTGCGCAAGTTTTTGGTCTTTCATCGCGGAGCTGCTAGCACAACTTATTCCACATCAACCCATACGGTTCATTTTAGATTAATTAGATTCATTTTCACAACCCAAGAGTCCAACTCACAAATGGTTCCTCTCCCACTCATTACCATACTATATCATTATGATTCTCAATCCAAAGTTACCATCGCAACTTTCAGTATTCAATTTCTCATTTCCCAACTTTAATTGTACAATGTCTCACTTGGCAACTTTCGTTACACAGTTTCTCATAAATCACAGTGTTACCAATTTCTCATAGATCACAATATTACCACATACCCATAACACAAGGTTGTTATCAGAGCATCACATCAATTTTAAGGAAATACACCCACCATGTATACATATACATATATCAATTTGAAACTCACGTTTAGTGTAAAGAAGACTCAATCAATAGGTCCAATATATGCATCCCAACTCAATCTAGATATATCCATAGATGTGCCGCGAGCTCAAAGGACTAGGAATTTAGTAAAAAAGGCCAATATTAATGAAAATATGTTTTTCCAAAACATTCGGCTAAAAACGTGTGAAAAACGGTTAAGAAAATTTTGACATACCTTCACTATTTTATTCAAAGCTTTTTTTACAAAATAAATTTTTCTTCTAAGAGTAGTCTTGTTGGAAAGAGGACTTTCAAGGCTTCGATTTGAATATAAGAATGACCAAATTTGGAGTCCGAATGAGGGAGATATGATCGAACAAAATTAGCCCTGTGCAGTCAGTTCGCTCGAGCGAATATCAGGCGCTCGTGCGCCCAACTCTCTACCAGTGAGCGCTCGAGTGGACAGGGAACCGCTCGAGTGCGCTGGTACCCGAGAAAAATTTAGATTTTCCCTTGTTTTGTGTTTCTAACCTCAAATCTCTCAAACACTCACAAATTAAGCTTCAAATCCCAAATTCCAGCATAAAACATTAAGTTCCAAGTCACACAACCCTCTCTTAACAACAATTTTGTGAAACCATGATTAAGTCACACCTCCAAGAAATCCATTTTCATAAAACCCAACTTAAATCACACACATCTATCATGCTCTCAACTTCCACAAGAGATTAACTATATTTTTAGCTAGTGTAAGCAAAATATCAACCCAAATCACATTAAACATATAAGAAAATCTATATCCTACATCAGATTTGCTCAAAAGTTTGAATTTCCTTCAATTTCTCCCTCATAGGGTTTGGATCTTGAGTGTGCTTGCCTCCTTGATGCGTCATCTCCCACCTCCTTGCTTCAAAGCTTGATTTCCACCTTCGTTACTCCCAATCTAGCCCCAAAGCTTCACTTATGATGGAGGGTTAGGGTTTTGGGTTTTTCTCACTCTCTCTCTCAAGAGAAGAAGAAGAAGAAGAAGAAGAAGAAGAAAGAAAGAGAGATATGGGATGAAATAATGAGGGTGATCTCTCTCTCTCACGTGGCTAACATACATATATATATATAAACCCCAAATTTTCTCCAACATTCCAGATAATTCTAAACGTTTCCCGATAGTCTGCTCGAGCGGACCCCCATCGTTCGAGCGGTGATCCCTGAACTGAAATTTTACAAATTTTCTCAAAATTCAACTCAAACTTCAAACCTTATTCACATCTAAATATTTGAATTTCTCCATTAACTTAGCCATATCAAAATCATTCATCACCATGTATCTCCACTTCACTCTCACATATCGTTAAGTCAACCGTTAACAAGTAAAATTTTTATGACACCTAAGCCTAAATTTAATTATGTCTTCTCACTTAATCGAAAACATAAAATCACAAAATAAATATGTACTAGGCTGTTACAACTTTTCCCTTTTTGGGAATTTCGTCCCCGAAATTCGTCTCATGTCACACCAAACTTTTCTTTAATCTGAATACCCGTCCATACACTTCGCTAATTGTTCGGTGTACATGGCATCTTTCTTATTCCATGATCCTGATCGTTCTTTTGAGACGACGTGACTCAAGGGTGCTAACATGCCTCTATCTTTTAAAGTGTCATACTATTATCAAGCTTGCCTCCTGAACACCAATATTTCATAAATATTAGAATCATCCATTTGCATTGAATTATACTCATATCGGGCCTGACCAATCTTAAAATGGTTCATCGTTTAACACAATACCAATTCATACCCGAAATTAACACCAAAGCTAGAATCAACCACTTCCTTATTAATTACTGACTACCCATCCATGACCACCATCTCACACCTCATGCACATCCTCGAAGAATAAACATTCTCAACTATAACACTATGCGTCACAAATCTCAATTCCGCTGAGATTCTCCTGACTTCGACAAACCAGTGTCAAATTCACTCATGGATTCTAACGCAAACCGAAGACTATTCTCCAACCCAAACACATGTTTCCCAAACTCAAACATTATTCACATGGGTTACACGCATCATTCCCAAAATCTCCCATGCCTTTATAGCCAATTAACCACCACATCTTAAAATCATATCACTACTTGCACTACATCACTCTAGTCCTTTAACCATTAAAACGAAACTAACACTGTCTTTTGAACTTCATGAGCCACTAGAAGTGAGCATTCCACATGAATCAAACACCTCACAGATATACACTTTCCCATTGATCTCTTGAGTCTGCAATCTTCTGCCCTAACTAGACAACTGGTAATCTTCCGCATGTACATTACCTTGCTCGTTGACATTATCGTAGATATTCACGCCTTCCCTTCAAACGGTCAACCACTCTTCATACTTTAAAAATTCTGAGTAGTTTAAAGCCTCAAACAAAATACGAATCCAGATTCACATGTGTCTGTCAAAAACCACATCACATAAACATCCCAACCACTAGGTTCCAACAAATTTACCACTTCACCAAGAGCCAAAGGTATAACCATTCCCACATAACCCAGAACAAGTTGCATATAATGGTTAACGATTCTCAGCTGATCGTTGTCAAAAGATTTTATGTTCTCAATATTAACTCCCTTGTCAACAAGAACAAACACTCTTTGCTTATCAACTTGACCTCAAAGAGAACACAACTTTACACATATGCATTCACACCGTAGAACGCATGAATTTTACCTAGAAGAACCACGAGAAACTCAGTCTCCCCAATCACCCAAAATAGCCTGACTAAGAATCAATCAATGACCCAATAGTTACACCCAACCATGGTGGAATGGTCTGTACACTACAACTATTTCCAAGACAATCATATCTTCTTCCTAAGAAAGACATAGCCAACTAGAAGTCTTGACCCAACCTTAACGTATTCCCAAAGCCTATCCACATTTGGTTCCCAACAATATCCAGATCGTCCACTATACTAAGCTCTCAACTCTCAGACTTCATTCGCACATACAAGAATATCATCAATCTTCCTACCTCGTACATCACATCTCATAGAACTACCAGCTCGTTACCAGTCACACACGAAAACACTATATTGGCCTTCCCATCTTGCCAAAACCTCACTTAACAAGATTATACTTCACTAATTTTAACTCCCACTAGGCAAGTCTCAGTCATGTCATGGCCTTAAGTCCACTGTCCAAGCAACTTACGTGGAAAACGCACGACGCCAAACAAAAGAAAATCAATTCCCAATGATACATCACACGCGTCCACTAGACCCTCACCAATTAATCACCAAAGACAGCATCACATATACTCACATCACTGTATGACATCTCTTCATAGGGTCACGTCATATCACTCAATTCTCCACAGGGAGGTAACAACCAAACGGGTAGGTAAAACCATGCCACAATCTTGAACTCAAGACTCCGATATACTCACAAAAAACACAAACATTCAGCAGAAAACACCCGTCTCTTATGTCACCACATAAGTACCATCGGCACATCACTATCCGAACATGATAGTAACCATACGCAACACAGACAAAACGAATCTCGCCTACCAACTATAAACTAAACGGCACCATCCTATCCCTTACCCCTAAGGGTAAGATAACGCCACATATATGCGCATCACTTAAGCACATCTACTTACGGGTCACGTCATACTAACAAGAAAATGAATAGGCAATACTATGCTACAGTCTTAAGCTCTCAACTCCAATACATCCATCGTAAATTGTAAAATGTTCAACTAGAAACACTTATCTCTTTTATCACCATATGCGGAACACCGACACACAGCTGCCCAATCATGAAAGCAACTACACATCACACAAACAAATGGTCCTCGCTTACCAACTTTAAATCCAAGACACCACCGCACCCAAACTTTAAGCCGGATATAGACCACTGCCATCATCCTCTTAAGGGATCTCTTCCTATCAATACGTCATTTTAAAACGTCCAAGCTGGCCACACCAACAACAGCTATCGCCTGTCCCTTAAGCCTCATACGCTAGCATCAACATTCTTACCATCCACCATACATTCCACATAATCTCCTATTCTTGAAAGTGACGACCCAAGTCACAAAACTCTTTTCCATAAAACTTCCCAAACGACCTCGAATCTTCGTTCACCGCATCACAACTACCATCGATATACATCTCCTCTAACATACTCACACATCACTCAACAACTAACCCATCGATAACATCTTCTTCCATATACTGTTTCCACATACGCTTTTAACCTTCATCAAGAAACACAAATTAGCATCATGCCATAAAGAAAATATAAGAGTCATCAATCTGACCTTTAAAATCACAAAATACCACGATGGTTATTAGCAACACCCCTCAGGGTAAGGGACATTCCCAACCACGTGTCCAAGCACAAACTTTCTAACACACTTTAGGCTGGAGATTATTACACTTCTGTCCACTATGTTTCTGTCCACTATGCTCCCGTTCATACCCAATCTCGGGGTACACGACTCATGACGCAGTACGGCTCAAGACATAGTACGGCTCATGACTTACATAATCCTCAACGCGCTTAAAACCACACCTTATATCCATCCATAACCAACAACCTCCAAGGGGTTTCAAATAATCTACCATACTTGTCCGTCAAACCACTGGTAGCTCGACACATAATGAATAACTAACTACGGTCACCCTCGACTCTCATGGATACACCATACTCCGAATAGTCATTGCTCATCTCTCGAGCTTATACCCACCACAATCACTGACCACTGGATCATAATTCCACCACTCATACCACCGTTCAGATCACAACTCATCTTAGCCCCACGGGCATAATCCCTACAACAAGGATATCATGACACCCAACGAGGTGAAGCTCAATCTAACCTCTTAAAGTTAAGCTACCTACTACTCAACACCTAATCACATCACATCCACATATGTACATACCGAGGGAAAGCCCTAGAGCAACGCGGTAATCTGGGCAACTAATTCAGATTTCCCATAGAAAGAACATCGGCCAAATGCTTTTCTATTTTGAACCCCAAAGTAGTTGATCGGACGCCATTTGGCATACCACATCACCCCAAGACTTAACCCTCTATGCTCACCTAAACACATAACATGCGCAGCACAATTCAATCGCAAATCTATGCAAGCATATAACTCATGCCATGTAGTGGTGCCTAATCTCATCAAGCAGGTCACATACTATGGTCATGGTTTCTCCCCACGGCTCTTAGGTATTCGAACTTAGAGTTTTGATACCATTTTGTCACGCCCCAAACTCCCAGGAACCCGTAAACTAATCCCAAACTGAGTTGTATAAGAAATTACCCATTTAGACATTTGTTTCATTAACGAGTTGAACTCAAAATGTATTTGAAAGAAATAAAGGATTTCAACAAGTAACCATATCCTCATGCGTATAATATTACAATCACATGCTTTGGATTTCCAAGTGTCCATTACAACAACAATATTATTACAGTAATCCTTCTTCTTCTTTTTTTGCTTATGTACAAACATGATGTAAAACACAAAATCTTTCTTTGAGCCCTTCCTCAAAATGCATTCCTTGCCCTGGTGCCGCCCCTGGTCCTCAAGACCTAAAATGGTTTGGTAAATATACGTGAGCCGAAACTCGTAGAATATAGATTAACTCATATCTAATGCATGATTTGTGAAGTGTGATGAGTGTAACCGAAGGAAAATACACATTTTCACCAAGTTTTTCCTTTAACACACACACTCACGCACACCCAGATTTATCTCCATTTATCCATTTCTTTACCATTCATCAATCCTTCAATTTCATTCCCAGTTTTTATAAAATCATATCACTTTTAATGAACCGATGTCAGGTGTAGCCTATAGAAACCCCTCCCTATTAATCTCAATAGGCTACGCAAAACCATTGCGTAATACATAGCTCTATAACATACCATGACACAATATCACATTTTGGGGACTAACCCATGGGCGTTGGTCCCCATCTTGTGCAAGTTTTCGATCTTTTACCGCAGAGCCGCTAGCCTAACTTATTCCACATCAATCTATACGGTTCATTTTAGATTAATTAGATTCATTTTCACAACCTGGGAGTCCAACCCACAAATGGTTCCTCTCCCACTCATTACCATACTATATCATTATGATTCTCAACCCAAAATTACCATCGCAACTTTCAGTATTCAATTTCTCATTTCCCAACTTTAATTATATAATATCTCATTTCGCAACTTTTGTTACACAGTTTCTCATAAATCATAGTGTTACCATTTTCTCATAGATCACAATATTACCACATACCCATAACACAAGGTTGATATCAGAGCATCATATCAATTTTAAAGGAATACACCCATCATGTATACATATACATATATCAATTTGAAACTCACGTTTAGTGTAAAGAATGCTCAATCAATAAGTCCAATACATGCATCCCAACTCAATCTAGATATATCCATAAATGTGTCGCAAGCTCAAAGGACTAGAAATTTAGTAAAATTGGGCCAATATTAATGAAAATATGTTTTTACAAAACATATGGCTAAAAACGTGTGAAAAACGGTTAAGAAAATTTTGACATACCCTCACTATTTTAATAATAACTTTTTTTAGAAAATAAAATTTTGTGTGTGAGTAGTTCTGTTGGAAAGAGAACTTCTGGTGCTTCGATTTGAGTACAAGAATGACCCAATTCGGAGTCCGAATGAGGAAGATATGATGAAACAAAGTTAGCCATGCGCAGTCAGTCCGCTCGAGCACCCAACTCTCTGTCAGTTGAGCACTCAAGTGGACAGGGCTTCGCTCGAGCGCCCTGGTACCCGAGAAAAACCTAGATTTTTCCCTATTTTGTGTTTCTAACCTCAAATATCTCAAACACTCACAAATTAAGCTTCAAATCCCAAATTCTAGCATAAAACATTATGTTCCAAGTCACACAACCCTCTTTTAACAACAATTTTGCAAAACCATCATTAAGTCACATCTCCAAGAAATCCATTTTCACAAAACCCAACTTAAATCACACACATCTATCATGCTCTCAACTTTCACATGACATTAACTATATTTTTAACTCGTGTAAGCAAAATATCAACCCAAATCACATTAAACATATAAGAAAATCTAGATCCTACATCAGATTTGCTCAAAAGTTTGAATTTCCTCCAATTTCTCCCTCCTAGGGTTTGGATCTTGAGTGTGCTTGCCTCCTTGATGCGTCATCTCCCACCTCCTTGCTTCAAAGCTTGATTTCCATCATTCGTTACTCCCAATCTAGCCCCAAAGCTTCACTTTGAATGATGGAGGGTTAGGGTTTTGGGTTTCTCTCACTCTCTCTCTTAAGAGAAGAAGAAGAAGAAGAAGAAGAAGAAGAGAGAGAGAGAGAGAGAGATGATATGAAATAATGGGGGTGGTCTCTCCCTCACGTGGCTAACATACATATAAATATAAATCCCAAATTTTTTCCAACATTCTAGATAATTTTAAACGTTTTCCGATAGCCTGCTCGAGCGGACACCCACCGCTCAAGCGGTTATCCTTGAACCAAAATTTTTTGAATTTTCTCAAAATTCATCTCAAACTTCAAATCTTGTTCACATCTAAATATTTGAATTTGTCCATTAACATAGCCATATCAAAATCATTCATCACCATGTATCTCTACTTCACTCTCACATATCATTAAGTCAACCGTTAACGAGTAAAATTTTTATGGCACCCAAGCCTAAATTTAATTATGTCTTCTCACTTAATCGAAAACATAAAATTACAAAATAAATATGTACTAGGCTGTTACAATTTGAATGCCTTTATTCTATACCTTAGCTGCAAAGTAAAGGAAAAATTGTGTATTCATCGGTAATTTTATTTGTTATGCATTAAAACACGAAAAGATGGTTTGGTAATCGAAATCTTTTGGATCGTGTACACGGAAAGATATTTTGAATTCTTTCGGATCATGTAATTTTCAAAATTAATAAATTTATTTTAATTAAATAGATTTTATAACCCTCAAAAGTATTTTAAAAAATTAAGTGGGAGAGAATTTTTTCACAGATAAATCTCGCGGTCTCTATCACCAGTTTGTAGGTGATGTAATTAATTTTGTGTGTTGGCAATAAGGTCTTCCTCCCCATCGAACAGAATTAATTTTGGTATTGCCAGTACGAACCTCTTTAAGGCATAATTCTAGAAAATTGTTAGTGTGAATCACTTCTCCATTTGAAAGATTCATTGCAAAATGATTAATTTAGGATTAAGTGGTAGTTAACATTTAGCTGTAAATAATAATAACCTTTCCATATGAGTCATTGCTATTACCTACTAGACCAAAGTTATGTCAGCTATTTAATTTTACTTAGCATGGTCTGTTACCTAAATAGTAAAATTAATAGGAATTGGCATGTCTGAACAAATGATGGATAGTAGACGTCCTCCCATCCAAGCATGCTATTCAATGGTACCAGGCTGTTGGCAAATTTTTTTTAAATGGTTGAGGAAACTAATTTTAAAATAAATTTAAAAATTTTGCTCGTCATAATTAATGGTTATGTTCAATTATGTGATTCTCATGATTAAAATTGCTTTCAATTCACTTACGATTATACTAAAAAAAAACAAACTAACGAGACCAAATCTTATTGACTAGAAAAGTAACTTGGATATAGCTTTAACTACCGAGGGTATTCCTTCAATGCTAGAAAATGTGTTTGTTTGTGAAAATGGTTATTCCTCTGGGTCGGAAGGCATGAAGAAGAAAAAAGTTTAGAAATAGGTTGACACGATTTCTAGGGTAGTTAGTGGGCCACAAACTGGTGTGAGAAATTTGAAAGGCGTATGTTTTTACTACAACCAGATACGACCCTGAAAAAAAGTAATGTCCAGTATTTCTCATAAGGTAGAACCAGCAAGGTAATTTTTGTTTATTAGTTGTGGAAACATGTTTAGCGATGTTATCTACTGGTACCTAGCATGTAGATACGGGAGTTACTAATTATGTCTACAATTCATTGTCGGGGTAGCAGAAAACCCGATAACTTAATGATGGGGAGATTTACCTGCATTTGGGCAATAATACAAAGGTGACAGCAGTTGCAGTAGGAGATGTCACTCTAAGTATTAGTAGAGATCGGATTTTAATATTGAGATATTATTTTTATGTACCTTCAATTGGAAAGAACTTAGTTTTCGTTTCTAGATTGGTTAAAGACAGATATTTAATTTATTTTAATAACTCTGTGGTTATTAAGGATAATAAATAGGTTATCTGTTTTGGTACATTGGTGGATGATCTTTATGTTATTATTCCAATCTCTTCTATACTGCAACTGACTGAATTTAATAACACATCTAATTTACTATATAAGAGAAATGATCCTTCTTTAATGAACCAAATATTTCTTTGGCACTTACGTTTGGGTCATATTATTCTAAAAAGGATAAATAAACTGGTAGAAAATAGATCTTTGAGTTTATTGAAAGTGGAGGCACTTCTAGTCTGTGAGTCCCTCTTAGAGGGTAAGATGACCAAGATGCACTTGTCGGCCAAAAACTATAGAGCTAAAGAACCATTAGAACTGATTCGGTCTGATATGTGTGGTCCTATGACTATCCGGGCTAGAGGTGGCTTTGATTACTTCATCAGTTTCATTGATACTAGTTAAGCTATGAATACATTTATCTGATGGAGAGTTTAGGGACTACTTGTCATAAACGGGGATTATATCCCATTTGACTGCACTAGGCACTCCGTAGTAAAATGGTGTTGCAGAAAGAAGAAATAGGAACTCTTATGGAGATGGTTAGGTCAATGATGAGTTTTTAGATTTACCCGATTTGTTTCGGGGACTTGCATAAGGGACAATAGCTTATATTCTGAAACTTGGAACCTTCTAAGTCAGTACCTTCTACTTCCATAGAATTGTGGACTCGGCACAAGCCTAGTCTGAAACAAATTTGGATTTGGGGGTGTCTAACATATGTATTGAATGGCAACACGGGTAAGTTAGAACCAATGATAGAAGTCTATTTTTTGTTAGGTATCCCAAGAAAATGAAGGGTGGTTTGTTTTATAATTCTAAGGATCAGAAGGTCATTATTAGCACCAATATCCGATTCTTGGATGAAGATTATATTTGGACCACAAGCCAAAAAAGTTAAATTATTCTAGAAGAATTGAGAGGAAATACTAGTAGAACGGAAGAGGAACCATAAATCACTGATATCCCATTGCCTCGTCGTAGTGGGAGAATTATTGGGACGGGTGCAGATCCTAAACCAGATCAGGGTGATACCATTAGCATGCCTCTCGAGCATGTGGGTAATGGTGCACATGGTTCAGATTCTGCACAGCGCGTTACTGCTAGTGTACTAAAAATCATAGATTTTATTTGGTTTTGGTTTTTAATTTTATTTTAATAAAATTAATTTTTTCATTTCATGAGAATTTTAATGAGTAATGTATGCAATATTATTTTTTTTAATGTTATGTATAGATGTCCTTTATTTTGTATAGTATTTAATCTGGTGTGTAAAATACGGCTTACACACAAAAGATCAAATTATAGATTTTTGCAGAATATAAGTATTTGTTCACAGTTTAAATGAATACGGACAAACCATCGGCACGACTATAACACAGATTTTTAGTAGGCCTGCCTTGGTTACGGAGAACAGATTATAGCGTCGTTTATTATTCCGACTCTATGTGCTAGTACAATTTGTGTGTATTAAACAGAACAACATTGGGATAATTAATTTTATACTGATTATATAAATTAATTCACGCCTCAAGGTTATTATGAGTACTTATGTGTTAGAGGTAAAACTGCTAAGATCATTGTTTTTGTAAACGATTTTCGGTAAAAAATTAACTGGACGGGAAAACACTACAACGGGCTCCAGATAAAAATTTTAACGTCAAACGATCAAAATTAAAACCCATGCAACCAAATTTAATTTAGAAGAATACCTTTTACCAGTCAAATCCTCGACTGCATTAATGATTCCTAGTTAAAGCTTTCGTCGGACCTTCTACTGTATTTCTTTATGCGATTCTTGAATGTAGTGTGGGTTACAATCTATCAAGAACTCGTACCGACAGAATCTGCACAGTTTTACTTTTGAAAGAAAAGTTATGAAACTGGTTCAGCCTACCCGCATATTTATAAGGCTATAGTAGGGACCTGTGGAGTAATTATGAGTAAGACTTCCAGTGGAACACAGACACCCATCAGCGATTTTCGCAATTAAGAAAACCTCATAGCAGTATATGCAATTATGGAAAACTAGCAACGGTTTCTGTAATTTCTATAAAATATTAAATTACAGTTCACACCACTAAAAAATTATAATTACATTATAACCCATAATCTCAAGACCTTCTTACATTGAGCCCATGTTATTAAATGCTTAATATTTCTCCCCACATTAAGATTCTCGATACTCGCCAATTAAATTTAATTACTGACAATTTAATTTAATCAGCATCTTAAAATTTTGTTAAGCCCTTTCGCTTAACTTATTTGACTGCTGGATAATAAAATCTACCTACAGAGTTTGGCCCAATCAAAACTTATAAGCTTCCTTAAGGGGGTATCGTCAATCCTGAACTATCTAGACGTGGATTTCGTCAATAATTAATATTCACCATATAATTAATACCCACTATCCAGCTCACCGATATACTTTGCTTGTAATAAGCCCAGCATCCTTTGTTTTCGATCTCGCACAAGCTTGATTCCAAGAATGCGACTAGCTTCTTCCAAGTCCTTCATAGCGAACTGCCCAGATAACCATACTTTAACCGTAGATAATGCCTCCACATCATTTTCGATGAACAAAATATTGTCTACATAAAGTACTAAAAAAATTACCATGCTTTCGCCATGTTTCTTGTACACACAAGACTCATCCGGACTTTAATCAAAATCATAAGGCTTTATGGCTTGATCAAATCAAGTATTCCAAGACCTCGATACCTGCTTAAGTCCATAAATGGATCTCTTAAGCTTACACAACATGTGTTCCTGGCCCTTTGCAATGAATCTGTTTGGTTACATCATATAGATACACTCGTCAAGACTTCTGTTAAGAAAAGTTGTCTTGACATCCATTTGCCAAATTTCGTAATCGAAATGAGTAGCAATGGATAAGAGAATTTGGATAGACTTAAGCATGGCTACTAGTAAAAAAAATGTCTCATAATCAATCCCTTCTTTCTAAGTGACCCTTTTGCAACAACCCTAGCTTTGAAGGTTTCAACCTTCCCGTCTGCTCCTCTCTTCCTCTTGTAGATCCACTTGCATCCAATGGGTTTTTTTCCCTTCGAGTGGTTCTACAAGTTTTCAGACCTGATTGGAATACATAGATTACATCTTTGAATTCATAACCCTTTGCCAAAGATCTTCATATTTGTCCTAAAGTGCTTCATCGTAGTTATAAGGCTCGATATCTAGTTCTACCAGGATCTCGGCAAAAGACTCTCCTAAGAACATATACCGATCAGGTTGATGAACAACCCTCCCACTACGACGAGGCACTACCTGTATCTATATGCTAGCAGTAACACACTGTGCAAAATCTGAACCCTATGCATCAGCACCATGTTCTTGATTTGCACCTGTCCCGATAATCCTCCCACTACGACAAGGCAATGGAATATCAGTGACTTGTGGTTTCTTTTCTATTCTACTGGTATTTTCTCATAGTTCTTCCAGAATAATTTTGTTTTTGGGCCTGTGATCCAATATATAATCCTCTTTCACAAATCGGGTATTAGTGCTAACAATGACCTTCTGATCCTTAGGAATATAGAATAGACCACCCTTCATTCCCTTCGGATACCCCACAAAGAAACAAACTTCTATCATCGATTCCAACTTACGAGTGTTCTCTTTCAGCACATATGCTGGATACCTCCAAATTCGAATGTGTTTCAGACTAGGCTTACGCCTGGTCCACAATTCTGTGAGAGTAAAAGGTATTGACTTAGAAGGTACCCAATTCATAATGTAAACCGTTGTCTCTATAGAGAGTCTCCAAAATGAATCGGGTAAACCTGAATAACTCATCATTGACCTTACCATCTCCATAAGAATCCTATTTCTTCTTTCTGCTACACCATTTTGCTGTGAAGTGCTAGGTGCAGTCAACTGGGATACAATTCCTTTTGATGATAGGTAGTCCCTAAACTCTTCAAAGAGGTATATCCTACCACGGTCGGATCGTAGTGATTTGATACTTTTACCCAGACGCTTCTCTACCTCAACCTTGAATTCTTTAAATTTCTTAAAGCATTCAGACTTACAGTGCATCAGGTAAATGTATCCATACCTTGAGTAGTCATCAATGAAACTAACGAAGTACTCAAAGTCACCTGTAACCTGGATTTTCATTGGACCACACACATCAGAATGAACCAGCTCTAACAGTTTTTTAACTCTATAGCATTTGGCCAAAAAGGAGCTCTTGGCTATCTTACCCTCTAAATAGGATTCACAGGCTGAAAGTGCCTCCACTTCTAATAAACTCAAAAGTCTATCTACTACCAGTCTGTTTATCCTTTTTAGATTAATATGACTCAAGCATAAGTCCTAAAGAATTGTTTGGTTTATTAAAGAAGGAAACTTTCTCTTATAAGGTAAATTAGACGTGCTATTCATTTCAATTAGTTGCAGTGTTGGAGTGATTGAAGTAATAACATAAAGATCATCCACCAATGTACCAGAACAGATAACCCATTTATTATCCTTAATAACCACAGAGTTATAAAAATAAATCAAATATCTATGTTTAACGAATCTAGAAATAAAAACTAAGTTCCTTCTAATAGAAGGTACAAAAAGACAACTGACCTTGCCAAGTAAAATTAAGTAGCTGACATAGTTTCGGTCCAGTATATAATAGCAGTAACTCAAATAGAGAGGATACTATTATATACAGCTAAGTGTTAACCATCACCTAATCCCAAATTAATCGCTTAGCAATGAACCCTTCAGATGGAGAAGTGATCCACACTAACAATTATCTAGAATTATCTCTAAAAAAGATTTGTACTGGCGATACCGCAATTAATCTGTTCGATTGGGAGGAAGGCCTTACTCCCAACAGTAGGGTTTAATTGCATCACGTACACACAGTTTGAAAATGAGGTGTTTTTGTGAAAAACATGCTTTTTGAGGTTTAGAGCTAATCCTTGGGGTTGAGTCTCAGTTTTGTGAAACTATGTTGTTACATGCTTGTAGATCTCCATGTAGATGGATTGGATCACTTTTATACTTGCAATGTAAAACTGCCTTGTGGGATTTTAAATGTTTTCCATAGGTGTACCGGGACAATAGGTGTGTTGAGTTGGGCTTCCATTACTCCTTGGTGCAAGTCCAAAAATGTGCGCAGAGTAGGTCCGTACGTGCCTTCGGGTTAATCCCCGTAAACGAGGTTGGTTGGGTGCTTAGTACCCTCGGGCTGTGATCCCGTAAACTAAGTGATTGGGTGCTTAGTACCCTCGAGCTGTGGTCCTGTAAACTCAGTGGTTACATTGTCGTGACTCCGTATAGAGCTTGTCATTACATAGCAGACCATGAGTGGTTCTAGGGTAATGAGAAAGAGTCTATAGTTGTTACCTGTGTCTGTGTGGCAGAGTCGGTACATAGTTTATTTTATATCTTTCTCCTCGGCTGTGTGACTTGAGTGGAGAATACTGTTTTATTATTGCTTTCCCTTAACTATGGCATGATATCTGTGAGGATGATATGCATAGTTTCAATGATGGAAAATTGATGGTTTTTGAGAAAAAAACCTTTTTAGCTCCTGTGGTTGAGCTTGTATGCTTATGATTGCATTGCTTGTTTTATAGCTTTACTGTCTTTTTCTTTTAGGCTTCGGCTCACGGTGTGGAATTTCTGCTGTAAAAAAACATTTTTAGGTGATCATGTGGAGTTGACCTAGATGCTTGTGGTGATGAAGAGCTTGCTGTAGTTTTTCTATTTTGGACATGTACCTTTACATGTGATGCCTGTTTCTGAAGGCTGGTTTTGTATTCTTTGAAGCGATATATTTATTTCATGTATGAGATTGCATGTTTAATATTTATGAGAGCTGAACGATGGGGATTTTCATCCAAATGTTATAATACTTTGGGTTGATGGTTTTCCGACTGCAAATTTTATTTGCCTAAAACGTTATTTTGGTGGATTTTCGCGTGACCCTAGTGTTTGGGGCGTGACAACTTGGTATCAGAATTCTAGGTTCAAATACCTAAGAGCCATGGGAAAGAGGTTACATCACCTTGTGAGGATGTATGTGTGCCTGATTGCATGTGTTACAGCATTTTCCTAACATCAGCATGATAGCTTGTGGTGTATACGTGGGTATGAAGGTTGGACCTTAGGATTGATTAGTCTTGCCTTCGGGCGTTTGGATTAACAAACTTGGGAACCATGTTAGAGACGCGTTTCGTGGACGTGATTTCTAGCAAGGAATCTAAGCAGGTTATCCAGAGTAACGAGTCTTTCTTGTTGGTTTTCCTCGGTATGTGAGATGTAATGATATGATCTAAGTGGCTATGTGTTAGCATGCTTTTATGTGATATGTCTTTTACGTTAGCAATAACATGTTATAGGGAAGCTTATCCTGTTATGTTTCTTTCGTTTAGCGTTTTGTCCACGCGGGGAGGACGAGGCCAAGGTCGAGGCCGTGGCCACGGTTCTGGCCAAATGGACGTTCTAGTCCCAGATGTTGGGGATGCTAATGCACCCCAAGGACTTATTGGCGAGGGAGATCTGTTACGTGAGATGGTCGGCTCCATCCGGCAACTAGCTGAGGCTACTAGGGGAAGAGAGAGTGTACCTTAGCCGAGGGCGACGGTAGCGATGTGTGAGTTTTACCGTCTGGACCCTCCTATATTTTTTGGAGATCCCAACCCCACAGTAGCCACTGAATGGCTGGAGCTGATCACCAGGATTTTGGACACGCTTCAGATAAAGGAAGACAACATAAGGGTTACGTTTACTGCCTTCCAGCAGCGGGGAGTACTCACATGTGGTGGAAGTTTGCTAGGACCACAGTTGGAGGCACTTAGGATGCATTCACGAAGGTATTTCTGGAGAAATACTTTCTGGTGACATTGAGGGATCGCAATAGAGAGGACTTCCTTTTTCAGACGCAGGGGATGATGACTGTGATTGAGTATGAGGCTGAGTTTACTAGCCTATCCCGGTTTTCACAAGAGATCGTACCTACAGATGAGTTTCGCACAAAATGGTTCGAGAGGGGTTTGAGACCCGCTATTCATGACAGAGTGGCAACGTTTAGGATTCAGGGCTTTACAGAGTTGGTAGAGACCACCATAAAGGTGGAGGACACTCTGAACGAGACGCGCAGAGACAGGGACAGTAGGGGTCAGTAAGACGATGGACGTGCATAGTCCTAGGGATGTAGGGACAAGCATCGACGAACATTTGGTCTGAGTTCTCATTCGGTGGGGTCGTATTTGCCACAGTGTTCTATATTCGTGTCTTCCATAGCTTCGACAGGAAGGTCGGATGAGAGAGAGCTTATTTGTTTTAGATGCCAGCGGTCAGAGCATCGTGTGGTAGAATGTAGGAGTTCGACACCTGTTCAGGCACAATCGCAGTCGCAGGCACAGGAGAGAGGGCCAGGAGTATGTTTTGAGTGTGGCCAGTCGGGGCACATCCGCAGGGACTGTCCTAGAGGAGGGAGTATGCGGAGCACAGTTGGAGCACCTGTTACTCCATCTGCCTAGGGATGCCAGCTATCTCGATTTGTAGAAGGGGGGCTTCAGTGTAGTTAGGCAGACAGTCAACAATGCAAGGCCACAATGGACATGCTAGGGCTTACGTTATTGCATATGCCAGTTCATCCAGGGCACCGATCGTACCTGATGCTACTGCTACCACCCCCATGATCAGAGGTACTCTTCTAGTCTTTAGATCATGGGCCAGTGTCCTTATCGACACAGGAGCATCACATTCATTTATATCATCTACTTTTGCATCTGCTTTCGGGTTGGAAATGGGCTGGTTGGGTAGTACTTTGAGCGTGGAGACCCCAGTCAGTGGGAGTGTGACGTTGAGTCTTGTTTGTAGATCCTACGTGTTAGAGGTTGCCATTCGTTGTTTAGAGTTTGACTTTATCATTCTAGATATGACCACGTTTGATGTTATCCTAGGGATGGATTGGCTGACCACCTATCGTGCCTTTATCGATTGCGATCGATGGAGGGTAATGATTTGTACACCGACGGGAGATTGTTTTCTTTTTGTGGGAGACTGGGATGAGGGTTTGATGACTATGCTAGGTGCTGTGCGGAACCAGGGCAGCCTGGGTTTCTTATTTGCAGCCCTCATGTTGGATGAGGAGGTTAGAGTTCGAGGAGAGTTACCTACGGTGGTCTGCGACTATCCAGATGTCTTCCCTGAAGATCTGTTTAAGTTGCCACCGAGTCGCAAGGTAGAGTTCTCCATTGATTTAGTTCCCAGAGCTGCTCCCATATCTATACCATCCTATCGTTTTGCACCCGCTGAGTTGCGTGAACTCAAGGTACAGCTTCAAGAGTTGCTTGACAGAGGGTTTATACATTCGAGTACTTCGCCGTGGGGAGCTCTTGCTCTTTTTGCAAAGAAGAAAGATGGATCTTTGCGTTTGTGTATCGATTACCGAAAGCTAAATCAGGTGACAGTGAAAAATAAGTATCCCATGCCAAGGATAGACGATTTGTTCGATCAGCTGAAGGGTTCGAACTGCTTCTCGAAGATTTATTTGAGATCGGGATACCACCAGTTGAGGATTAGGGACGAGGACATAGTGAAGACCGCCTTTCAGACTTGCTATGGTCACTACGAGTTTCTGGTTATGTCGTTTGGTCTAACTAATGCTCCAGCTACGTTCATGAGTTTGATGAACCGGATCTTCCATCCTTATCTGGACAGTTTTGTGGTGGTATTTGTGGATGACATCCTTATCTATTCACCCACTAGGGAGGCACATGAGGATCACCAGTGGATCGTGCTACAGACTTTGAGAGAGCATCGCTTGTATGCAAAGTTCGAGAAGTGCGAGTTTTGGATGCCTGAGGTGAGATTTCTGGGACACGTAGTGTCGACAGACAGGGTAGCTGTGGATTCATCGAAGATTGATGCTGTAACGGGTTAGGAGTGACCAAAAAGTGTCTTTGACATTCACGGTTTTCTGGGTTTGGTAGGCTACTACCGATGGTTTGTGAAGGACTTTGCGAGGCTTACTGCACCGATGACGCATCTGACGCGCAAGGGAGTTGTGTTTGTTTGGAGTGAGTCATGTGAGTCTGCATTCCAGGAGCTGAATATGAGGTTGACTAGCGCGTCAGTGTTGATCATTCCAGAGATAGGCTTGGGGTATACAGTATGCTGTGATGCATCACATGACGGTCTGGGCTGTGTTCTGATGCAGGAAGGGAAGGTTGTGGCCTACGGTTCCTGGCAGTTGAAGACGCATGAAAAGAACTACCCAACACACGATTTGGAGTTGGAAGCCGTGGTCTTTGCCTTGAAGACATGGCGTCAATATCTTTATGGTGAGCATTTTGAGGTTTTCTCCCATCACAAAAGTTTAAAATACTTATTTTCGCAGAAGAACGTGAACTTGCACCAGCGACGATGGATGGAGTTGTTGGAGGATTATCATTTTGACTTAGAGTATCATCCAGGGAAGGCCAATGTTGCAGCTGACGCACTCAGTAGGAGGTCTCATGGATCGTTAGCTTTGGTGGCTATACGTGAGTGGGACATGCTTGGACAGATTAGGGAGTTTGATCAATGCCTTGGAGAGACAGCGACAGGTGCCACTCTATTTTCAGTGGTTTTACGGCCTGCACTGATTGCACGAGTGTTAGAGGCCCAGCAGATAGATTAGGAAGCTCAGATGTTACAAGACCGTGTTTGTAATGGAGAGGATACAGCAGGTTGAATTGTGGGTTCAGATCAGAGTTTGAGGTTGGCTAGGAGGTTGTTTGTGCCAGAATCATGCCGAGCTGATTTTCTACGTGACTGTCATCATTCTCATTTTGCTGTGCATCCAAGAGGCACGAAGATGTACCATGACTTACGTCGTCAGTTCTGTTGGACGGGAATGAAGACAGGCGTGATCCAGTTTGCTTCTCAGTACCTTACCTATCAGAAGGTGAAGGCCGAACACCAGAGGCCAGCGGGCTTGTTACAACTATTACCGTTATCAGAGTGGAAGTGGGAGAACGTCACGATGGACTTTATGTCAAGGCTTCTTTGATCACCTAGGGGACACGATGCCGTGTGGGTTGTGGTTGATAGGTTGACGAAGTCTGCACACTTTCTCCCCATCCGAGTGAAGGATTTGGTAGAACGACTGAGCATTTTGTATGATAGGGAGATAGTTCGGTTGCATAGAGTGCCAGTGTCTATTGTTTCTGACCGAGACTCGCGCTTCACATCGCGCTTTTGGCATAGTCTTCAGGAGGCTTTGGGGACGAACTTGATGTTCAATACTGCTTTTCACCCCCAGACGGATGGCCAGTCTGAGAGAACTATACAGATTTTGAAGGATATCCTGAGGGCTTGTGTTCTTAATTTCAGAGGTTCTTGGGAGAATCATCTATCGTTAGCAGAGTTTGAATACAACAACAGATATCAGTCCAGTATTGGGATGGCACCGTATGAGGCTTTGTATGGTAGACCGTGTAGATCACCCGTGTGTTGGAAAGATGTGGGAGAGACCACAGTCTTGGGACTCGACATGGTGCGAGAGACGACGAAGAAGATTACAGTGATACGCCAAGGCCTTTTGACAGCGCAGAGCCATCAGAAGAGTTATGCAGATCAGAGGAGGTGACCTTTGGAGTTTGCAGTGGGGGATCATGTGTTCTTAAAGGTCTCGCTACGTAGAGGTTTGATGAGGTTTGGTTGTAGCGGGAAGCTATCACCTCGCTTCATTGAACCTTTTGAGATTCTTGGTAGGGTTGGAGAGGTTGCATATCATTTGGCTTTACTACCTCAATTAGCATCTGTGCACAACGTGTTCCACGTTTCTATGCTTCGAAGGTACGAGCCTAATCCTTCACATGTGATAAATTGGGCCGAGCTGCGGGTTGATGAGGATGCCACCTATGAGGAGTGTCCAGTGAGGATTCTTGATACAAATGAGCAGGTGTTGCGGGGCAGAACAACTACTTATGTCAAAGTTCGATGGCTTCATCATGGGATTGAAGAAGCGACGTGGGAGCATGAGTCCGGGATGCATGTGAGATATCCAGACCTTTTTACCTCATGACCTTGTAGCAAAATTCGGGGGCAAAATTCCGTAAGGGGGGAGAGTTGTGAGATCCGGAGCCATCTCCTTTTGAGATATTTATATATGTTGACGTGTTTCTTTCTGTATATATATCTCTGTGTTGTATGGTTTATGTTTCAAGTCATAGAACAACATGTTTTGTATAGGTGTTATACGTGTTATGCATACGGGGTTCAGCTAGGTTTCTTTTCACAATTTTTCTCCCAGTGTTGATTGCTCGAGCGGGCTAGTGGATGAGTATTGGCCCGAGAGGTGACCGCTCGAGCGGTGGTGTGCCAGAGCTTATGTCGGCAAGGGGTCCGCTTGACCGGTGGGTCCTGGGCGCGAAAATATATAAAGGCTACAAAATATCTTTTTTGGTCCAAAAATATCGTTTCAAAGCATATCTTCTCTCCCTTTTCTTTTCTCTACCTTCTGTCTAGCTTTCGAGGGGCCTAGGGCTTTGTTTTTGGTGGTTCGATAGTAGATCCTTACTGTCGGCGACATGGGCTTCGTATCCATCTGGATGGATTCTCATTCTGACGCTGTTCAGTTTTGAGACATCGAGCTTTTACCTCTCCGAGGTAGGATTCTAAACCTACAGCTGTTAAAAGGGTGTTATATGTAATTTTATGTGTTTTTACCTGGTAAAAATGCATGATTTTTGGTTTTTCATGTTTAAACCTTGATTTGGGTAAAAGTGGATTTTACGCCTTTCCTCGGTTTTATACATGATCTCGATGTGTTGATATCCGTGATTTTCAAAATTAGATTTGAAAACGATGTGTTTTTGTGAAAAACATGCTTTTGGAGGTTTGGAGCTAACTCTTGGGGTTGAGTCTCAGTTTTGTGAAACTATGTTGTTACATGCTTGTAGATCTCCATGTGGATGGATTAGATCACTTTTATACTTGCAATGTAAAACTGCCTTGTGGGGTTTTAAATGTTTTTCATAGATGTACCGGGACAATGGGTGTGTTGAGTTGGGCTTCCATTGCTTCTCGGCACAAGTCTAGAAACGTGCGCAGAGTAGGTCCCTACGTGCCTCGGATTAATCCCCGTAAATGAGGTTGGTTGGGTGCTTAGTACCCTTGAGCTGTGGTCCCGTAAACTAAGTGGTTACATTGTCGTGACTCCGTATAGAGCTTATCATTACATAGCAGACCATGAGTGGATCTAGGATAATGGGCAAGAGTCTATAGTTGTTACCTGTGTTTGTGTGGCAGAGTCAGTACATAAGATTTCATTTTATATCTTTCTCCTCGGTTGTGTGACCCGAGTGGAGAATACTGTTTTATTACTGCTTTCCCTTAACTGTGGCATGATATCTGTGAGAATGATATGCATAGTTTCAAGGATGAAAAATTGATGGTTTTTGAGAGAAAAACTTTTTTAGCTCTTATGGTTGAGCTTGTATGCTTATGATTGTATAGCCTGCTTTACAGTTTTATTATTTTTTTCCATTGGGTTTCAGCTCACGGTGTGGGATTTCTGCTGTAGAAAAATATTTTCAGGTGATCATGTGGTGTTGACCTAGATGCTTATGGTGACAGAGAGCTTGCTGTAGTTTTCCTATTTTGGACATGTACCTTTACATGTGATGCCTGTTTTTAAAAGGCTAGTTTTGTACATTTTGAAGTGATGTATTTATTTCATGTATGAGATTTCATATTTAATATTTATGAGAGCTTAACTGTGGCGATTTTCATCTAAATGTTGTAATACTTTGAGTTGATGGTTTTTCAACTACAAATTTTATTTTTCTAAAACGTTATTTTGGTGGGCTTTTGCGTGACTCTGGTGTTTGGGACATGACACTTCTCAAACGAATTATGTACAGAAAAAAGGGTGGGTTTATGTCTCATTTTATAGAAAAAATGGTTAATAAAAATAATTATGACATTTATGTAATTTTTGAATTTTTAAATTCCCTCAATGGTTGCATGGGAGGTGAGATTTATTAAGAGCTTACAAAATCAGGTTTGGGGCAGTGGAATTTTCGGCCATATTAGTGTTTGGGAGACTAAAAAACTGATTTGTATTTAATTTGGGTTTTAATTTGTATTTTGATACATTTTTTATATAAATGCATAAAATACTAATTTTATGTACCATTTTGGTATCTAAACCTACTAAAACATATTATATTAATGCATTTTTAATTAATTTAGTCTTATCATAATTTATCATAATTTTGATAGCAATTAAATAAATAAATGTAGCATTTTAAGCTAAATTAAGCTAGTTTGACTAGAATTGACTTTTTAGACTTATTTATTGTGTAAAGACTTTAAATAATTATTTGTTTGCTTTTGTTAACTTATATTACTATATTACTCTATATATTACTTATATAAAAAGTATTGGATCAAAATAATGCTTAATTTATACTTTTTTTCTTTTTTTTAAGCTTAAAAAATACAAAAAGTAGCTTTTTGGGCACATTCTCCTAGGTGGCCAGCCATGCAAGGACATTTTGATAATTTTTGTTGTTATTTTATATTTTATTAATTAATTTTATATAAATATCTAATTTTGGGTGTCCATGTGTCAAATTTTATGTTTTTAGGACTTTTTGCTGTACTATGGGCAAAATGGTCATTTTACCTTAATTACGGAAATTTTTTATTTTTAATTTAATTTTTTATATTACTTACTTAATTTAAGCTGTTCCGAGGCTTTTCTGAGTGTTAGGGCTTTGCCTCAGAGTGTTTGCCCTTTTTAGGGTTTTTTGGTCGAATTAAGATTTTTGGGTTAATTACGATTTCTTCTTTCATATAGCGACCTAAGTTTTTATTGTCTATTCGTCGTTAATACTAGGGTTTGAGCCGGATTGTTACAAAACTTTCCAATACACTTTGATATACAAGTATATCATATCATAGTCTTCTATATATTAGAAAACTATCAAAAATAGCCTGGGAACAGCCTCAATCGCTGGCCACCACAAACCGCCGTCAGCACCACCATGTCGCCACCTTCAAGCGGCTTTTGTCGTCACATCGGTGCTTCATTTTTTACGCTTTTTATAACAATCTGTGGCCCAAAATTCTGCCCAAAATTCTCAAAACCACCGCCGGTGCCGTCTCTATTCTTCGTATTCTTGGATATATCCAACCTATTCTTAAATAATCTAATTAGATATTTAAAAATAAAGACTAGCTATTACATCAATCATATGTCCCAATGGCTCACATTCGATTTTAGAAAAAACTTAATATATCACGGTCAACCTCCGTGATTAAAAATTAAATAATCATTATACAAATCCATTCAATCAAATATGAATAATAATAGAACGATCATAAAATTAGGATTAGAATGCCTGTAAAACCAAGTTAACACAATTTTAAAACTACCCGGGCCTGATAACTGTAAACAAAAAATAAAACGGTTGTGATACCAATTATTTGAGGTAAAACTACTAAGATCATTGTTTTTGCAAATAATTTTTGGTAAAAAATTAACTGGACGGGCAAACGCCGAAATGAGCTCCAGATAAAACTTTAAATGTCAAACGATCAAAATTAAAACACGTGCAATCAAAGTTAATTTAGAAGAATACCATTTACCGGTTAAATCTTTAACTATGTTTTTGATTCTGAGTTGAAGCTCCCGTCGACCTTCTACTGTATTCCCTTATGCGATTCTTGAATATAGTGTGGGTTACAATCTATCAAAAACTTGTATCGGCAGAACCTGGACGGCTTTAGCCTTGAAAGATAAGTTATGAAACTGGTTCAGCTTACCTATATATTTATAGGGTTACAGCATGGACCTGTGGAGTACTCAAAGCCACCTCTACCTCAGATTGTCATAGGCCACACAGATCAAGATGAACCAGCTCCAACAATTCTTTAGCTCTATAGGCTTTGGCCAAAAAGGGTCTCTTGGTCATCTTACCTTCTAAGCAAGATTCACAGGCTAGAAGTGCCTCCACTTCTAATAAACTCAAAGGTCCATCTGCTACCAATCTGTTTATCCGTTTTAGATTAATATGACCCAAGCATAAGTGCCAAAGAAATATTTGGTTCATTAAAGAAGGAAACTTTCTCTTATATGGTAAATTAGATGTGTTATTCATTTCAGTTAGTTACAGTGTAGGAGTGATAGAAGATACGACATACAGATCATCTACTAATGTACCAGAACAAATAAAATATTTATTTTTCTTCACAACCATAAAGTCACCAAAATGAATAGAATATTTTTTCTTTATTAAGCTCGAGACTGAAATTAATTTTTTTCTAATCGAAAGTATATAGAGACAATCTTTCAGAAGAAGTATCCTATCTCTACTAAAACTGAGAGTGTTATCTTCTATAGCAACAGTTGCCACCATTATATTATTACCCATATGTAGGTATATTTTCCTATCACTGAGCTGCTTGGTATCTTGGAACCCCTGCAAAGAATTGCAGACATGATTAGCGGCTCACATATCTACACACCAGGTACCGGTAGATAACATCGCTAAACATATTTCAACCACCGGTGAATAGACATTACCTAGTTTGTTCTGTTTACTGAGAAAATTGGACACTGCTTTTTTCAATGCCCAAACTGGTTACAGTAATAGGACTTGTCTCTCATCTTCTTCATACCATCTTTTGGTCCCTTAATTGCTTTTCGACCTATGCCTCCTTGTATATAAACCTTTTTGTTCTTCTTGCCTTTCAGCTTAGAGGAAGAACCTTACTCAGTCACATACACAGAACCTGGCTTCCTAAGGACACCCTCGACTACTTGAAGTTCCTTAAGAAGTTTTGCCAATGAAAAGCTGAGTTTGTTCATGATATAGTTTCGACAGAATGTCTTAAAACTTTCAGGCAATGACTGAAGTATGATAGCGACATGGGTTTTCCCATCAATTTCAGCTCCTAGGATCTCCAGTTCATTCAGAAGACTAATCATCTTCAGAACATGATCCCTAAGTGGGGTGCCTTGTCACGCCCCAAACTCCAGATCACGCAAAAAGCCCACGAACAACCACCACAAACCCCCAAACGAAAAGGGATGAAAATCGCAAAGCCAAAACGAGGCTAAAACCTTTGTAAAAACGTACCACCGAGAGTTTATTTATTGTAAAGAGCAGCCCAAAGGCCAAGGTCATGGTTCCCAAGAGCCAAGCTTTAAAAAAAATAAATAACAAAAATTTTGAAATCTGCCTGGACCGCTCGAGCGCTCCTCCCAAGGACACTCGATTTTGAACAAAACAAGAAAAACAGAATGTTTGCAGAGATACCGTTCGAGCGGTCCGTCGACAGGTCAGGCTCCGGAACAGCTTTTCAAAATACAACTTTTCCTTCCCAAACCTTAAACATTTTTTCATCGTTTTGAAAACTCACAAGGCAACAATGCCAAAGAAAACCCATCCACATGAGGCTCTAAAATCCACCCTCGAGGCATAACATTTAAAAACAAAAGGATAAAACCAAACGAAAGCGAAAAACAACAACCAGCCCAAGGTTTCTCTCGAAAGCATAAACTCATGCATACATCCATAAGAATTAAATATGATTTACAACATGTTATAACCCAACATAAAACATATACAGAAAGGTATAACAACCAAACAAAAATGAAACAAAAACGTCTTATCAACAAAATCCCACACCGTGAGCCGAAACCTAATAGAAATATACTATAAAGTTGTATAGCAGGTCATGCAATCATAAGCATACAGACTCAACCATATGAGCCAAAAAGATTCACACCCTGAAAACCATAAGTTTTCAATCAGGCCAATATGAGCCTCAAAACGGTTTTACTTCAGAAAAGCCCATGTTTCCACCCTTAAAATCATGCATATCTACTGTGCAGATAACATGCCATAGTTAAAGGAAAATAGTAATAAAAAACACGATTTTTCACCCGGATCACACAACTAAGAACACAATATTATTTTCCCACTTGGAATACACAATCGAGGAAAATAAAACGATAAACAGTAATAAAACGATAAGCTCCACTCGTGCCACACCGCAGAGGAGAAAAAGATAAAAGAAATCCTATATACCGACTCTGCCACACCTAGGGACAAAGGTAACAACTATAGACTCCTATTCATTACCCTAGTCCTGAACCTCTTAAGGCATGCTAGGTAATGACAAGTTCTATATGGAGTCACAACAATGATGCCATTCAAAGAGGCAACCAACGCCATTCACGAAGGCAACCGACTCTTTACAAATTTTCACGACTGACAGAAGAAGCACCCAATACCACGTTTACGGGGATTAACCCGAGGGACCATAGTAAACCCACTCTGCGCACGTTTTTGAACTTCCACCAAGGAGCAATAGAAGCCCAACTCAACATACCCACTGTCACGGTACATCTATGAAAAATTATTTCAAAACCATTACGTAGCTCAACTACGAAAAACCCATACAAAAAGTTATACATCAACATGTATAAAAAGAGATCCAATCTATCAACAATGGAGATCAACTAGCATGTAAAAATATGTTTCCAACAAAATATTTTAAAAGTTAAAACTCAACCCCGATAGTTAGCTCCAAACCTCCAAAAACACGTCTTTCTCAATTCTCACAAAATACCTCGTTTTCAAACCTCCTTTTGAAAACTACGGATATCAACACATCCGAATTATGTAATAAACCAAGAAAGGCATAAAATCCACTTTTTACCCAAAAACCAAGGTTTAAACATGAAAATCACATTTAATGCATTTTCTACACGGTAAAAACACATATAATTACATATAATACCCTTTAACAACAGTAAAGTCTAGAATCCTACCTCATAAGGTAACAAACCCAAAGCTTTGCCAATCGGTGAAAAGCCAAGGTCCCCGAAACATGATTCCATTCAGATGGATGTGAAGCCCACGACGTGTAGATCAAGGATCCGCCCTCCAATCACAAAGATCCGAGCCCGAACACACCCAAAATCTAGAGAGAAGGCAGAGCCTGTGGTCTAGGGTTTTAGGAAAGAGAAAAAGAAGCTTACAAGATAAGTTTTGCACACTTTCCAAGCCATTCCACGGCCTTTAAAATAATCTGTTTGAATAGACGAATTGAGTGGTCTTTTTACCGCTTGAGCGGTTCCCCATTTGACTGCATTGCTGTCCCAACTTCAAACGATTATCTCTTTCGTCTGAACTCCGAATAGGGTCATTCTTGTGCTCAATCTGAAGCCCCGAAAGTCTACTTTCCAATGGTTCAAATTCAGTTTGTATAAAGAGTTATGACCAAATTAGTGAAGGTATGTCATTTTTCTTCACACGCTTTTCACATATTTTTGTCCGAACATGACTTAGAACTTCATATTCTTCCCCGAACATACCTTTCACGCATATCCAAGCTCAAAACACTCACCCATAACATCACCAAGGTCAAGAGTTAATCCTTACTCCCATCAACACTTAATTATTACAAAAATAAAACAGGTCGGGGTCTCACAACTTCCCTTTCTTAAAGGAATTTTGTCCTCAAAATTTAACTATGAAATTCAAGCTAAACATCACCCCATCAACCATCAACATTCTCTTATGCAAACTAAACAACACTGCATAACAGCAAAGAAATGCCCCAGCAACTGAAATCCCAAAACCACCGTCACATAACTGATACCAAGTATAAATGTCTTTGAAGAATCAACCTCCATACAGACTACGTTCACGAGCTACAACACAAACACCCGACTCTAGAGAGAAGCTCACTTACTCACATGGAATACCAAAGAACGCATCTCATCACAACCATCATCTCACCCCGGAGAAACAGTAGGTGATACACCATTGCCCCTGACAAGGTTTCGCACAACTGAAAATCAATTCGGCATCAAAGACACAAAGTCACCTAACCCAAACGAGGCACTTAACCAAACACGTCACGCAGGCAAAACATCTCATAGATATCAGATAACCTATACAAACCTAACCGTATCTCCCGTGCAACAACATGTCACTACACATTACTGCACAACTCAACATCTCGCCATAAGATCACCAATACCAAGACTATAGATCAACCTCAGATCAAACATGATCGTCGTTAGCCGACAAAGCAAGCATGATGACTGTCATCCTACATCAACCCCAACGTAGAACACTTACATCACTTCCTTGAGTCCACAATAGTAGAATATTCGAATCCAAGACTTGTCCGTTAAGTAACCAACCAAGACTTGCGTCTTACATTTAACAATTTCCTCATACACCAAACTCATCACGACCCTTCTGTTCCAATCAAACAATCACGTTGATCTAAGCAGGCCACACTAACAAAGATTTCTCAATCATCGAATCCTTTCTGACGCTTACTTTACCATCCTCTCGAGATCACCATCTAAACAAATAGTTATGCCAAAGCACAACGCGCACCATAGTCAACGACCACGTCTCGACGCTAAGAACTTTGAATAGTTCCAAATCCCAAACAGAACCCAAATCCAGACTCACAAAAGTCTATCAGAAACCCACTATGTTAATATCACAGCCGCACAGTTCTGATAAAATTTTCACTCTGCCAAGAGCTAGAAGTATAACCATACCCACACAACCCAAAACAAGCCGCACACAACGGTTAAGGATTTTCTACTGATCTCTGCACAAAAACCTTTGTGTATCAACACCAACTTTCTTGTCACAAGAACAAGCACAAGCATTTCTTGACCTCACAAGGAACACAACCCAACTGATTCAACCCTCCTACAAAACGAGCTACACTGACTACGTACTCCTTTACGATTTTTCACCGTGGAATAATACTAACCCCATCATGCGATTCTCAGAGCAATCGGATCCCAGGTCATACACATGAATACTCAACATTCAAAAAGGCACATTTCAATGCACCACACGTCGAAATCACAAAGAAGAAGAAGCACACCTATAATTACTCGATCACGACGGTATGAGCCCCCGAGTCATAACTCCAAGGTTCACAACACGGATACCAAATCCACAGAGTGTTTTGGTCTCAATACACAACCACAACCCTGAATCGATCCAAAACCTGACATCTCCATCCAGAGAGAAGGAAAGGGTCAACAAGGAACTATGACCCATTATTAGCGTATTCCTAGTAGTCATCAACACTTGGCCCCCAAAGAACCCTATAAACCTTATCTTGAAACCACATCGACCACAGTCGAACAGTCATCATCAACCCCAATCACGGTACTCAAACCATCCACTACACCAAGTTCTCAACTCTTCCGTGTCATTCGCACACATACGAATATCATCAATCCGCACACCTTGTACAACACATCTCATAGGATTACAAGCTCATCACTAAGTGTGCACGGAGATACATGTCAACATTCTATCACGCCAAAACCTCACTCTACTAGGTTGTGCTTACTCACCTAACTCCTGCTAGGCAAGCCACAGCCACATCACGGTCTTGAGCTCACTGTCCAAGTAGCTCACAGAGAAAGTGTATGGCACCGAATAAAGGAAACCTAATCCTGAGACCTTTCATCCGGAGTTATCAAGAACTTTCTTAACCATGCAGACACCTTTCGCACTTCTGCTCTCTCAACACACATCGATCACAGGCATCGTAACCCACAATTTCTCACCTATCGCCCCAGGCTAGCGAAACCACACAGTACATTGCTAAATCTTATTACTCCACACTCTGTTCCCACGGGCAATAACATAGCCATCTCTGAACGACTTGACCACAAATAACCTCCGGGCATATCACACCCATGATACACCGTCTCAGCACTAACTAACCACATGTACTCAGCACAGTTCCCAAACATGAACTCTTGATCACTAGGGTAACAACCAGACCACAAACCTGAGTTCTCGTAGCAATCTCACAGAACTACTACTCATCGTAGGTTAGAATTGTAACCTGAACACTTACACTGTTCAACATAGTCGCGACCAATACTCTTCCAAGCATAGCTGCAACTCATACTCGTCTCCATATCCTTGAGTTTACTCACTTGGAACGTAAGTCTCAAACCTCAACATGGTATACAAAATCTAAGGTCATTAGACCTAACTTTGATTACCAACAACATCCTTAGAAGGTACTACTGTCAACATCCTACTGACCACCATCAATATCCTGACCCAGGGAATATCTCCAGAACCACACGTTCTGCTATCTCAATACACAAACGACCAAAGATTATCACGCTCCCATCCACTATGCTCCCGTCTATACTCCATCCTGAGTACATGGCTCATGACATAGCATGGCTCAAGACGTACCTAATTCATCACACGGCCAAAACCACGTACATCAACCTTACCCGAAAGGAATTATCATGATCCACAGAGTTGTCCACCAATCTAGTCATAACAACTGATTCCCAGGGTCTCCAACACCCCAACGCTCCTACTCATAAGGCTATTCTTAACACAACTCTAACCTCTAATAGCATACTCTCAGAGGAGTCTCTGCTCATGAAGGCACTCAATAGTCCACCAACCAAGGCCAACCCCACATGGTTAAACCCAACTCTCTGACGAGTTCCACAATCCACTAGCGATCGACGCTCAACCCATAACCTTACCTTTGCAACTGATAGCAATCGAGTCGCACATTTAAGACCCAAACCATGGTCTCGTCGTCTCGAAGGGTGTATAAGTTATATAAAAAAAACATGAAACACGACAACCTAATCGATCTATCATGTTATTTCTAACACATACCACATAATCCTGCTAACACATAACCACAACGATTATGCAGACACAACACCGATACCGAGGAGAATCGATAAGAATGGCGCGTCACTTTGGATAACCTATTTAGATTCTTGGCTAGAAATCATATCATCTAAATGCGTTTCTAACATGACTCCCAAGTTTGTTAATCCAAATGCCCAAAGACAAGACTAATCAATCCTAGGTTCTAACCTCCATACTCATATATACACGGCATCAACATGCTCAACAACTAACATGCTCATGTCATAAACACAAACACAGGCAACCAAGTACACACACATCCTTCCTCACAAGGTGATGCACTCTCTTCCCACGGCTCATAGGTATTCAAACTCAGAGCTCTGATACCAAGTTATCACGCCCCAAACTCTGAGTCACGTGAAAAGCCCACGAGTAACCACCACAAATGCCCAAACAAAAAGGGATGAAAACTGCAAAGCCAAAACGAGGCTAAATCCTTTGTAAGAATGTACCGCCGAGGGTTTATTTATTGTAAAGAGCAGCCCAAAGGCCAAGGTCACGGTCCCTAAGAGCCAAGCTTTAAAAAAAATAAACAAAAAAAATTTTGAAATCTGCCCAGACCGCTCGATTGGTCAAAAGATCGCTCGAGCAGTCCTCCCAAGGACATTGGATTTTGAACGAAACAAGAAAAATAGAATGTTTGCAGAGACTGCCCGATAGACCGCTCGAGCGGTCCATCAAGCGGTCAGGCTCCGAGCCAGCTTTTCAAAATACAACTTTTCCTTCGCAACCCTTAAATAATTTTTTCATCATTTTGGAAACTCACAAGGCAACAATTCCAAAGAAAACCCATCCACATGAGGCTATAAAATCCTCCCTTGAGGCATAACATTTAAAAACAAAAGGATAAAACCAAATGAAAGCGGGGAACAACAACCAACCCAAGATTTCTCTCAAAAGCATAAACTCATGCATACATCCATAACAATTACATATGATTTACAACATGTTGTAACCCAACATGAAATATATACAGAAAGGTATAACAACCTAACAAAGATGAAACAGAAACATCTTATCAACAGTCACCTCCGGGCACCTCAAGGTCACCCTACTGGACCACGTCCACCTGAAAAATGTTTTACAACAAAATCCCACACCAAGAGCCGAAGTTCAATAGAAACAGACAACAAAACTGTAAAGTAGTTCAAGCAATCATAAGTATACAGACTCAACCACATGAGCCAAAAAGGTTTTCTCACCTTGAAAATCGCAAGTTTTCCATCAGGCCAACACGAGCCTCAAAACGGTTTTACTTCAGAAAACCCCACGCTTCCACCCTTAAAACCATGCATATCTACCATGCAGATAACATGCCATAATTAAAGGAAAATAGTAATCAAAAACATGATTTTTCACCCAAATCACACAACCGGGAACAAAATGTTATTTTTCCACTCGGAATACACAATCGAGGAAAATAAAATGATAAACAATAATAAAATAGTATGCTCCACTCGGGTCACACCGCCGAGGTAAAAAAGATAAAATGAATCCTATATACCAACTCTGCCACACACAGGGACTAAGGTAACAATTATATACTCCTATCCATTACCCTGATCCTGAACCACTTAAGGCCTGCTTGGTAATGACAAGTTTTATATGGAGTCACAACAACGACGCCATTCACGAAGGCAATCGACTCTTTATGGATTTTCGTGACCGATGGAAGAAGCATCCAATACCACGTTTATGGGGATTAACCCGAGGGACCGTAGTGAATCCACTATGCGCATGTTTTTGGACTTCCACCAAGGAGCAATAGAAGCCCAACTCAACATACCCACTGTTACAGTACATCTAAGGAAAATCATTTCAAAACCATTACGTAGCTCAACTACGAAAAATTCGTAAAACTAGTTATACATCAACATGTATAAAAAGAGATCCAATCCATCAACCATGGACATCAACTAGCATGTAAAAACATGTTTCCAACAAAACGTTTTAAAAGCTGAGACTCAACCCCGAGGGTTAGCTCCAAACCTCCAAAAACATGTTTTTCACAATTCTCACAAAATACCTCATTTTCAAACCTCCTTTCGAAAACCACGGATATCAACACATCCGAATCATGTAATAAATCAATAAAGGCATAAAACTAACTTTTTACCCAAAAACCAAGGTTTAAACATGAAAACCACATTTAATGCATTTTCTATCCGGTAAAAACACATATAATTACATATAATACCCTTTAACAACAGTAGAGTCTAGAATCCTACCTCATAGGGTCACAAACCCAAAGCTTTACGAACCGGTGAAAAGCCAAGGTCGCCGAAACATGATTCCATTCAGATGGATGTGAAGCCCACGACATGTACATCAAGGATCCGCCCTCCAATCACAAAGATGAGAGCCCGAACATAGCCAAAATCTATAGAGAAGGCAGAGCTTGTGGTCTAGGGTTTCAGGAGAGAGAAAAAAGAAGCTTACAAGATAAGCTTTGCACACTTTCTAATCCATTCCATCGCCTTTAAAATAGTCTATCCGAGTAGACTGATCGAGCGATTTTTTTATCGCTCGAGCGATTCCCCATTTCACTGCGTTGTTGTCCCAACTTCAAACGATCATATCTCCTTCGTCCGAACTCCGAATAGGGTCATTCTTGTGCTCAAACTGAAGCCCCGAAAGTCTACTTTTGAATGGTTCAAATTTATTTTGTAAAAAGAGTTATGACCAAATTAGTGAAGGTATGTCACTTTTTTTTACACGCTTTTCACATATTTTTGTCCGGATATCACTTAGAACTTCATATTTTTTCCCGAACATATTTTCCACGCATATCCAAGCTCAAAACACTCACCCACAACTTCACTAAGGTCAAGAGTTAATCCTTTCTCCCATCAACACGTAATTATTACAAAAATAAAATAGGTCAGGGTCTCACATCCCTTCAGCCATGTTTGCATTCAGTAGAAATTTCATGGCCACCTGCCTAGTTGCACGATTTTGATCCCCAAATATTTCTTTGAGGTTTATAATCATGTCATAGGTACTAGGCATAGACTGATGCTGATGCTGCAGAACAATTGATATTGAAGCCAAAATGTAACAGCGAGCCATCTGATAAGCTTTTTGCCACTTCTGATGGGCTTGAGATTCCTATTTGGTCGCCCCACATCAGGTACCGGGAGACATATCTCAGTTAATACAAACTAATAATCCTTGGCAGTTAAGACAATGTCCAAGTTTCTTTTCCAGTCAACATAATTCGGTCCCGTAAGTTTCTTTTCTGAGTATTAAACCGAGTGGTTTGGAAGCCATTTTAATCCTGATAATCACATAATAAAAAAATACTATTAATTATGATGAGCAAAATTTTGAATGTATTTTAATTTAGTTCCCTCAACTATTTTAAAAGAAATTCGCTAACAACCTGGTACCCTTTGAATAGCATGCTTAGATGGGAAGACATCTATTATCCATTATATGTCCAAACAGGCAAATTTCTATTAATTTTACTATCTAGGGAACTTATCCTGTCAAGTAAAATTAAATAACTTACATAGTTTCAGTCCAGTATATAATAGCAGTGACTCAGATAGAGAAAATATTATTATAAATAGCCAAGTGTTATCCATCACTTAATCTCAAATTAATCGTTTCGCAATGAATCTTTCAGGTAGAAAAGTGATCCATAATAACAATTATCCAGAATTATTCCTAAAGAAGGTTTGTACTGGCGATATCGTAATTAATCTATCCGATGAGGAGAAAGGCCTTACTGCCAACACGAACGATTTAATTATATCACCTAAAAACTAGTGATAGAGACCGCGAGATTTATCTGTGAATAAATTTTCGCTCCCACTTAGATTTTTAAAATATTTTTCTAGGGTTATAAAAATTCGTTTAATTAAAATAAATTTATTAATTTTAAAAACTACACGATCTGAAAGAATCAAACATCTTTCCGTGTACATGATTCTAAATATTTCAATTTGCAAAACTATCTTTTCGTGTTTAAATGCATAACAAATAAAATTTAATAAATGTATAAATTTTTTTTAGCTTTTCAGCTAAAGTAGTGATTAAAGGCATTTATTTATTTTATTTTTCGTTCTATATTTTTAAAAAAAAAATTTATTTTGATTAAATAATTTTTCATTTAATTACTTCAAAATTCAAAATTAATTCTCACATTTTTTCAAGTTATTCGATTTTATGAAAAAATATCTTAAACGTGATATTTTGTAAAAAATAAAATATCTAAAGTTTTTTCATTTAATTAAAAACTTTAATTAAAAAAATTATTTTATTTTTTATTACAAAATATTTTAATTAAAACTGAATTTCTGAATTAATTAAATTAACAGGATAAATATAATAGATATGCAGCATCCACGCAGTTCATATATATATAAATACGCTATGCATATATCTTGGTTTTATGATCAAAGTGAAATGCTGAAGCATTTCAGTCTCCTAATGATGATAAGCCGTAGTAATCCATTTTCGTCTCTGATTCCTGTGTTCTGATTGTATTAAGATCCCTGATACTGTGTGGTATACAAGTATATCATATATCAATATCGAACATATTAGAAAAGTGATCAAAATAGTCCCAACAGAGCCAAACCACAACTGGCTACCTCTGCTTCGCCGCAGCCACCAAGAGCCGCTACCTTCAGACGGCTTTTGTTGCCACCTTGGTGCTCCGTTTTTTATGCTTTTTATACCAAAAAATAACTATCGAAAAGTAGTCCCCTGTTTAGGCTTTTTCTGGTGGTCCTTTCGCGCCCGCTTTTTTTTGAAAAAATAGCTCAAATATCCAATCACATGATACTTCGAAGAATGCTTCAAAAACAGTCTAAAAAAGCCCCGAAAGTTGTCGCCGCCTGGTTTTTCCTCACTATTTGGCCTGTTTTTTTTTCTCCACTTTTTAAACTATTTTTCAAGTGATATTTTACTGCTTTTTTGTGTCCAAAAAATCTGTTCAAAAATAGTCTTGAAAATATTGAAAAAACTCACGAAAAATGGTCCCGAACCGCCGCCAGTGGTGCCGTCGACGGGCTATTTTTAGTGCAATTTTTTTTATGTTTTTGGGGTTGTTTTTAATACTGTTTATAATCCTAAAAATTGCAGAAATAGTTGCTAAAAAATAAGTCAAAAAACCACTGCGGTCCGTGACCTGAAATTCCCAAAACCACTGCCGGTGCCGCCGCCCGTTCTTCGTGTTCTTTGATATATTCAAAATATTCTTAAATAATCTAAATTGATATTTAAAAATAAATAACTAGCTATTACATCGATCATATGTCCCATAGGCTCACATTTGATTCTAGAAAAAACTTAATTTATCACGGTCAATTCCTGTGATTAAAAATAATAATCATCATATAAACCCATCCAATTAATCATGAACAATAATATGACGATCATAAGACTGAGATTAGAACGCCTGCAAAATCAAGTTAGCACAATTCTAAAACTACCTGGCCCCAATAAACCGTAAACAAAAAACAAAACGGCTCTGATACCAATTGTTGGAGGCAAAACTACCAAGATCATTATTTTTTAATAAAATTTTAGATAAAAAATTAACTGAACGGGAAAATGCCGAAACGATTCTTGATAAAAGTTTTGACGTCGAACGATCAAAATTAAAACCTGTGCAACCAAAGTTAATTTAGAAGAATACCCTTTATTGGTCAAATCTTCAACTATATGTTTGATTTCGAGTTGAAGCTTTCGTCAAACCTTCTACTGTATTCTTTTATTCTATTCGCGAATATAGTGTGAGTTATAATCCTCTGAGAATTTGTACTGGTAGAACTTGGACAGTTTTAGTCTTGAAGACAAGTTATTAAAACTGGCTCAATCTACCCGCATATTTATTGGGCTATAGCAGGGACCTATTGAGTAATTATGAGTCAAACTTCTAGTGGAACACAGATACGTATCAGCAATTTTTGCATTTAAGTAAAACTCATAGCAGTATCTGCAATTACAGAAAAGTAGCAGTGGTTTCTGCAATTTTCATAAAACACTAAATTACAGTTCACACCACTAAAGAACTATAATTGTACTCTGACCCACAATCTTAAGACCATCTTGCATTGAGCTCCTGTTATTAAATGTTTAACATTTCTCCCCACGTTAACATTTTTTATACCCGCCAATTAAATTTAATTACTGACAATTTAATTTAATTGGCATCTTGTAATTTCATAAACCCTTCCGCTTAACTTATTTGACAGTCAGATATTCAAATCCACATGCACAGTTTGGTCCAGTCAAAACTTATAAGCTTCTTTAATGGGGTATCATCAATCCTAATCATTTGGGACGCGAATTCCATCAATAATTAACATTCACCATACAAATAATACCACTATCGAACTCACCGAGATCATATACTCATATAAGAGCACACCCTCTAATGAATCAAAACAACGAATATTAAATATACGCAAATCAATAATTATTTCAAGATTAAGAGCATAAGCACTATTCATAATAATCTTGAGGTGTGAATTAATTTATATAGTTAGTATAAAATCAATTACTCTAATGTGTCCCATTCAATACACACAAAGTGTACTAGCACAAAGAGTTGAAATAATAGACGACGCTATTATCTGTTCCTCGTAACCAAGACAAGCTTACTAAAACTCTGTGTTACAATTGTACCGATGGCATGTCTATTTCTATATAAACTATGAACATAAAACTTATATTCTGCAAGAACCTAAAATCTGATCTTTTGTGTGTAAGCCGTACTCTACACAGCTGATTAAATACTATACAGAATAAAGGATATCCATGTATAACATTAAAAAATGATATACTTACATTGCTCATAAATATTCTCATAAAATAAAAAATTAATTTTATTAAAATAAAATAAATACTAAAAATATAGTTTTCAGTATACCAATCATAACAATCTTTCACTTATACTTAAAACTATGTGGGGTTTTTTTAGCATGAACCTATGTGATAACGTGTTAGCATGCTTATGTGGTTCGTGCTTATATGTTGCATCTTATGATCTGTGTTTTTTTCGTGTAGACGTGATGTTTGCGCAAAGAGGGCGAGACCGTGGTTAAGGCCGTGGCCATAGTTTTGGCCAAGGGGATGTGCCTATCCCTAATGTTGAGGATGCAAATGCTCCTCAGGGACCGATGGTCGCGACTGAGTTGTTGCGGGTGCTGGTAGGTTCTATCAAACAATTGATTGAGACCTATAGGCGGAGAGAGAGACCCCGAGTTGAGGGTAACAGTGGTGATGCAGGAGTTCAGGTGTATGGATCCTCTTACCTTTGTTGGGGATCCTGATCCTACAGTGGCGACAGAGTGGTTGGAGCTGGTGACTCAAATTCTTGATACGTTGTAAATAGTGGAAGACAATCTACGGGTTTATTTTGCTACCTTCTAATTGAGAGGGGATGCGCACGAGTGGTGAAAATACGCCTGGACCACTGTGGAGGGCACGTGGGCAGCTTTCACTAGAGTTTTTCTGGAGAAATAATTTTCAACTTCATCTAGAGACTTGTATAGGGAGGAGTTCTATGCTCTCACTCAGGGAGCGATGGTAGTTATGTAGTATGAGGCTAGGTTTACTAGCCTGTCTCGTTTTGCACCGGAGTTAGTGGTGACAAACGAGCTGAGGTCGATGCAGTTTGAGCAGGGTTTGAGGTTCGTGATCAGCAAGAGAGTGGCCGACATGGGGCTACGTGTGTTTATAGAGAGGTGGAGGTAGTAGTGAGAATTGAGAATACCTTGACTTAGATTCGAGCTTTTAAGGAGGCCAGGACACCACAAAGTGGGACAAAGACATAGACAGGT
The DNA here is from genome assembly GCA_034768845.1 of Heliamphora exappendiculata. NCBI lineage: Eukaryota > Viridiplantae > Streptophyta > Magnoliopsida > Ericales > Sarraceniaceae > Heliamphora > Heliamphora exappendiculata. The sequence continues at coordinate 16,416 of JAOTRH010471530.1, read as the reverse complement.
GGGCATTTCGATAAGAGGCAGAGGTCATCTGGTATTAGTTTCCATCCATCTAGGATACCACAATAGTTCTCTGCACCAACACCATCGATGGCTTCGTTAGGGAGGCCAAAGCAGAGGGAGGTTAGATGTTATTAGTGTGGATAGCAGGGGAACTTTGTGCCAAATTGCCCTCAGCCGAGGCAGTACCAAGATCCACAGTTGAGGCAGTCTAGGAGTCCCATACCTGATCAATCATAGGGGAGAGGGTCGCCGATTTGTTTTGGATGTGGCCAGAGTGGACATATTTGCAAGAACTGTCCCCAAAGAGACAGTGCGCTAAGCACAATAGGCACAGCAGAGAGTTTATTTGTGCAAGATCGACAGCAGCATCCCACAGTATAGACTTCTCATATTGTAGGTGGGGGTGTTTCAGTTCAGTCGGTACGACAGCCGACAGTGCCGAGTTATGGCGGACAGACCAGGATGACGCAAGGCTAAGCATATGCACTTACAGCTCTAAATTCTTCCAAGGCACATGTCGTGCCTGATGATCTTCTCTGAGCAGAGGTACTTTCTAGGTATGCAGGCTTTGGGCCAATTTTCTTATCTTTTGTTTGGGAGTAGGTGATAGACTCCATCGATAGTGTGCTGTGTTGAGACAGCGGTTGGTGAGGATGTGAGGTTAGGGTGAGTTGTAGATTCCGTGTCTTTGAGATATTTAGTCGTTGTTTCGAATGCCTGGTCTTGTTTGACTATATCGTAGGAATGCTGTGGCTAACCATCTCTTATACCTATGTCGATTGCGATCGGCGGTTTGTTTCCTTTGACCTTATGCTGAATTTCAGGGACAAAATTCTTTATGGGGAGGTAGAGTTGTGAGACGTTGACCCATTTTCTTTTTTGGCATTTTTAACGCGTGTTTACTGTTTTTGTTTTAGCATGTTCATACATGTTTTTATGCATGTTCGGGTTTATATATGCATGCGGGGTTGGTTCCCCAGGGCCGTTGGGAACTGTGATGTGGGTTTAAAAAAAAAGAAATGATATTTTTGTGGCCTTTAAATATCTGGCGTTAGATATTTTTAAAAGATATTTTCCAAACTTGATCGCTAAGTTTCTCTATTTTCTCTATGCCTTCTCTCTAACTTTTTAGGGGCTCAGGGCTCATTTTTCGATGATCCAACAGTGGATCCTTATTATTGGCATGGTGGGCTATGCGTTCATCCAGATAAAATTTTATTTTGGCAAAATTTAATTTTACACGTGGATCGAGACGTTGAGTTTTTAACTCAACGAGGTAGGATCCTAAACTCATATGTCTTCTAAGGGTGCTACGTGTAATCATGTGTGCCTTTACTATTTCAAAATGCATGAAATTTCTTTATGTTCCAAACATTGGGTTTTAGGTTCAAAGTCATTTTTGGTCATTTTCAATTGAATGAAATCAGGTCTCGAGTGTTCTTCCGAGGTTTGGGTGTTAAGCTCGGGTGTGTGTATGTCCGAGGGTGTCAGACATGAGTTTGGAGGCTTTATTTTAGGGTTTTAGGGGCTAAACCCGTAGCTCGGAGGTGGTTTCTGCCTGGGTTCAGTCGACTAAACCTAGAAGGTCAGTCGGCTAGATCATGGTTCGATCGACTAGATCATGAGGTCAGTTGACTAGATCGTTAGGTCAGTCAACTGACCTGTGTTTGGGGGCATTTTTGCAAGATTCCAGTAGCATGTTTTGGTCGACTGGATGGGGGTCCAGTCGACTAGGGTCCTGTGTTAGGCATTTGGTGTTTTGGTTGGTCGTGTGGTGGCCTCTCAGTCGATTGGGCTATGGGGCTCGATCGACTGCTCTCCTCTAGTGGTTTTTCTGTTGATTGGATTATGGGGTCCTGTCAATTGAAGTCACAGAGAAGGTGTTGATCATGTCATGCGGGGTGTTGAGGCACGGTTGTGTCCATGGTGGTTAGTGCATCATTGGGTGCGGGACGTGTGGGTCCGTTGTTTGTTTTAACTGTGGTTTCTGGTGAGGATCATTTTGTGGGAGATTCAGGTGTTGGTCTTCGGGTTAGGTCTTAATTTTTATGCACCGTTGGTTGTCCTGGTGAGTCGACGGGTCGTTCGGGTGAGCGGATGACGGGTGTGTGGCTTGTGATGTCATGATGGATTGCGTGGCGTTGTTATGTGGAACGTTGTGGTTATACGTGTTTTTGTGCTTATAGAACTGTGGTTAGTTTTATTCTTGCATGTTCTACGACTGGTATGTGGTCTTATGTGGTCATATGTGATATTATGCGGTCATGATGTATCTATGCTATGATTATCTATATATGCATGTGATGCATTGTTTAAAACTCTAGTTTTCATTGTATCTGTTGGGGTGGATTTTGGTCTCTCAGTGAAAGCCTGTAAAGATGCATATGTGGGGCAGATTTTTGTCCCACGGTGAAAGTCCGTGAAGATATCTATTGACTCTGGTCAATAATGCATTAGTTAGGGCGGATAGTGGTCCTACGGTGAATATCCGTGAAGCTATATGATGGGGGCGTATGTGGTCCTCATGTTTTACCCCGTGGAGTTATATGTTAATTCTGCATGTGCTGCAATGTATAAATGGCGTGTGTTGCATGTGGGGATCATGGGAGTCTTAGCTCGTAGGAGTCGATCTTTGCTGGTGAAGCATTGTACTATATATATATATATATATATATCAAATTATTTGCTAGGCTCTGATGAGTTGTGATACAAAATTGCTTTCAAAACTGTTTTCTTTGAAACTCTTGGGAGTTCTCGCATAAAATCGTTTTTCAACTGTTTTCTTCTAAAACTCGTATGAGTTCAGATATAAAACAGTTTTTGTGGCTCGTGTGAGTCAAAAACTGCACCTCGTTTTATGAGCATATTTTGTTTATATTGCATGCTTGTCTTGTCTCTACTGAGCTTTGGCTCACGATGTGGTATTTGAAATATTTTTTAGGTACCGATCACGCAGGTTGATTCGGGGTTGCCGGTTGAGGCTGAAGACCCGTAATTTTCTTTTTGTTCTTTTGAACCATGTATGTTATAACATGTTTTCTGGTGTTGGAACTGCGTAATGTAAGCCTTTTGGCGGATATAGTAAATGCATGTATGCTTTATTTTGCGAGTGAATACCGGGTTGGGTGTTTTATCTGGTTATTTATGGGTGTTTCACGTGACTCAGAGTTTGGGGCGTGACATAGACTTACGAGAATCCTTGTTAGATTAAAAATTTGAGCCTGTATATCCCAAAGGTACTAGACAATATAATCTTTAGTCCTTTCAGGTACTTGGTTATATTCTTTACCGCAGTCCAATGCTCTTGCTCTAGGTTAGAGTGATATCTGCTAAGCATGCCAACGACAAAGAAGATGTCGGGTCTAGTGCAAAGCATAGCATACATGAGGCTTCCTACTACCAAAGCATAAGCATACATGTGGCTTCCTACACTGATCCTTGGATAGAGTAATTCCATGCCGAAAAGGGAGAAACCCTTTCTTAGAATCCTTCATGCTAAAACGAGCAAGGATATCATCGATATACTTTGCTTGTGATAAGCCCAATATCCTTTGTTTCTAATCTCGCATAAGCTTGATCCTAAAGATGTGACTAGCTTCTCCCAAGTCCTTCATATCGAACTTCCCAAATAAACATACTTTCACCGTAGATAATGCTCTATATCATTTTCGATGAGCAAGATATCATCTACATAAAGTACTAAAAAGATCACCAAGCTTCCGTCACGCTCTTTGTACACATAAGACTCATTTAGACTCTAATCAAAACCACAAGACTTTATGGCTTGATCAAATTGAGTGTTCCAAGACCTCGATGCCTGCTTAAGTCTATAAATGGATCTCTTAAGTTTACACAACATGTGTTCCTGGCCCTTTGCAATGAATTTGTTTGATTGTATTATATAGATACACTCGTTAAGACTTCCATTAAGAAAAGCTGTCTTGACATCTATTTACCGAATTTCATAATCAAAATGAGTACCAATGGATAAGAGAATTCGAATAGACTTAATCATGGCTACCGGTGAAAAGATTTCCTCATAATCGATCCCTTCTTTCTGAGTGAACCCTTTAGCAACAAGTCTAGCTTTAAAGGCTTCAATCTTCTCATCTGTTCCTCTCTTCCTCTTATAGATCCACTTGCATCTAATAAATTTTATCCCTTCAGGTGGTTCTACAAGTTCTCTAACCTGATTGGAATCATAGATTTCATCTCTGAATTCATAGCACTTTGCCAAAGATCTATATCTTTATTCTGAAGTGCTTCGTTGTAGTTACAAAGCTCGGTATCTAGTTCTGTCGAGATCTTTTCAAAAGACTCTTTCAAGAACATATATCGTTCAAGTTGATGAATGACCCTCCCACTACAATGAGACACTACCTGTGTCTGTGTACTAGTAGTGACACGCTATGCATAATCTGAACCCTGTGCATCAACACCATGTTCTTGATTTGTACCTATTTCGATAATCCTCCCACTATGACGAGGTAATAGAATATTAGTAACTTGTGATTCCTCTTCCATTATACTGGTATTACCTCTTCCGTTCTACTTTCCTGGTCAGGATTTCAAAGGTATAAAAAAGATCCACAAAATAACTCTCACGGTAAGGTAGATCATTGAAAGCTTACAAGAAAACGAGAGATCGAGTTGAGAATGAATTTTATCAGATGAAGACAAGTTAGAGTGAGTGATTATGAGATTACACAACTCAAAGGAAGAGAAGTTTCATAGAAGACTGGAAGATATAATCACTCTTACTGGTTAAGGGGTCAAGGAACAGAGAACTTTGTCAGTCTATCATAGACTATAGTTCAAGACTTTTTGGTCAAAAGTCAAAGAATCTAACTCCTAGGTAGGGCATGTTGGTAAAAAGTTTACGGTTCGCACAATTTTTGTGTGGGTAAGGGTTTAACCTATTCTCTGATACCATATTGTGATTCCCCAAAACTCAGGGGCATCTAGATCGACACTTAACTAATAGGGCTCCGAAAATCAAATAACGATAATACCCATACATGCCAAAAAGAAAAATAATGTTAAGTTATATAATACAGACCCAAATAAAATCTTCTTGAAGTACACCAAATAATCAAAGAAATAGGTGGACAATTGCAGAAGCTTGTACTACGTGGTCGAAGAAGGTTGGGGCAAAAGCATGAAACTCCTAATCACAGGAACTAAGGCTCTACCTCCACATTAGCGTAGTCATCAATAGGCTCTTCTAACTCCTCGGAACCTAACATGAAATGCTAGAGAAAGCACACTAACATACAAGTATTTTTCATACAAATAGGTCACACAACGACAACAATTTATACATAGCAGGAGATATGTTAATGATGATGTTGTTTGTTTAAATTACTAAGTTTAATTAGATCCTAAGTTATTCTAGGTTTGCCTAACCAAGGTGAACCATCCTAAACTTGATTCCAACCACATAGACTAAGTCTATCGACCAATAAATTGAAGTATATGGCATGGTAAAATGATAAAAGAAAGGATAAATAATTATGCGAGAATGATAATGAAATGTAATGTGAATGCCCATCCCGACATACTCCCAGAGACATAACATTAATGCCATGCCTAGAATTACAAGAGTAGACTTTATAGGCAATTGATCACCAAAGCTATCGTCAGGCCTCGTTATAAATAGCAAATCCTTCGCTAGGCTTCATGCCACAGCTATTTTACTGCTAAATTGGAAACATCGTGGGGTTTAGTCCACCCTCCAGGCCAACCAATAACTAATGATTAAACAACATATATATAACCGGTTTGTCAAATCTTAAGATCCGAGATGCCACGTTGGTGTCAACCCAAAGTCTAGGCTACGAAAGTTAGAATGCTAGCAATGAACCCATGAAACCCAATGATTTCCATCATAAACAATTTCCTACACCGGGGACGCACCCGTGTTGTATACCGAGAACGAAGCCCAAAAAAAGTTATAAACCAGCAACCAGGAACGTCCTAGACTTATAACCAAAGAAAGGTAACTCCAATATACCTAAACCCACAACGGTATGATCAAGATAGACTCCAACATGATATGAATGTGACAATGACAATGCCCTATTGGAGGCAAACTGCCAAGATCATTGATTTGAATACAATTTTTTTGATAAAAAAATACTGGATGGGCAATCACCGAAATAGGCTCTAGTTTAAAACTTTTTGATGTCGAGTGATCAAAATAAAACCCGTACTTCCAAAGTTATATTTGGGATTATATCTTTCAAAATTTGGTAGAATGATTTCAGTTATTGCAATAACGACGAATATTAATCCTTCGAGTTGAAGCCCCTATCAAGCATTCTACTATATTTCCATATGTGAGTCACGAACGTAGAGTGGGCTACGATCTATCGTGATCTTCAACCTGCTAATCTATCCACCTAGGATTTATGTGAAAACCCTAATTCAATAATGAATGTAATATTATGTGGGCTAGGGTTAGCATAACCGCATATATATATAGGGCTACAATAGAGACCTGCAGAGTAAATATGACTTGTGTTGGCCTAACAAGGTTTCAACGACCGTTTTGATGATAACAAACCTAAGTATTTAATTGTGAAAATTGAGATTGTTTACAGGAAATATATGTTTAGCACAATTAAAGATACAAAGTAGAAGTCATTAAGCAAATTCAAGACAAATATGTTAGCAACAAGTTTTTGGAGCAATGCAAAAAGACAAAGAATTGAAGATTTAGTTTAAATTTTGAAGAATTGACAACGTAGTTTAAATTTTTATATGTATCAAAGTTAGGATCTATGTAAATTCACAAATCTCATGATCATATTTCTTGAAGCTCATAGGAATCCTAAAGGCTTATAAAAATCATTTTCCAAAACAAAGGAGTGTTCAAAAATATTTTCAAAATAAGAAGTACTAAACTTTTAAAGTTCAGTTGACTGAGGCATGTCCTCCAGTCGATTGAAGCTGGATTGCTAAACCAAATATTAGGTTTAAAGCAATCTAGTCGACTGGACCACCAAGGTCAGTCGACTGAACCACCATGGTCAGTCGACTGAGTCGGCAAAATTTTAAATTTCGGCTGAAACGACTAGTTTGAAATTTTCTTATTTAGCCCAACGGCTTGTACCAATTTTTGGCCTATAAATAGAGCCTTTGAGCTCTGGTTTTATACACTCTAAGTCTTCAAATCAATTCTCTCATATTATTTTTATTTGTGCTTCAAATTCTTGATTTTCAATCATATTTTTGAGAGAAAAGTCTTAAAATTCTCATAGAGCTTCATTTGTTATATTCTTTGAGAACTGAATTAGTGTGTTGACCTGTTGTACTCATCCGCTCGCTGAAGGAGCACCTTTTTGTACAAATTCATTTTATTTTGTTGTACTTAAGAAGAGTATTTCTCAAGAGAGGTTGATCTGTCTATAAGGATTGGGATATTTGAGAAGGTGATATATTCAAGAGAGGCTATTTCGCCTATAAAAAGTGTTTGTACTTGAGAATGGAACATTCTCAAGAGAGGCTATTTGCCTAGACTAAGGAGAGAGGTTGCTCTGCCTATTGAAAGAGTGCTAGTAAAAATTCTCATAGCAGTTGGCTTGAGGCAAGGACGTAGGCCGATGCGCCGAACCTTGTAAAAATCTTAGTGTCGTATCTCTAACCCTCCATACTCTTCATTTTCATTATTGTTATATTGTTACTTATACTTGCATCATCCACATTTAAAATCTATTTTTGAATCTTGTGTTTTAATCTTTAAACAAGAAATTTTAAATACCCAATTCACCCATATTGGGATTACACCTATACTATCAACTTGGGCTTCTAATGTAATTATGAACACCGGCCTGCCATTGAGGCAATTTCATAGAAACATAAATTACAATTTATACCACTAAAAAATCACAATTGCACTCCCAGCCACATTCTCAAAATTGATTATTCGAGCTCCTGTTATTAAATGCTTAACTAGTCTCCCTACGTTAAGATTCTCGATACTCGTCAATTAAATTTAATTATTGACAATTTAATTTAATCGGTTTTTTAAAAATTCCTTAAACCCTTCCGCTAAACTTATTTAACAGATGGATAATTAAATCCACTTGCAAAGTTTGGCCTAGTAAAAACTTATAAGTTTTCTTAAGGGGATATCGTTAATCCCGAACAATCGGGACGTGGATTCTGTCAACAATTAATATTCGCTATATATTTAACACTGCTATTCAACTCACCAAAAATATTGACCCGTAAAAGATCGCACCCTCTAATGAATCGAAATAACGAATATTAAATATACGTAAATAATAATTATTTAGGAATTAAGAGCATAAGCACTCATAATAACCTTAGGGTGTGAATTAATTTATACAATCAGTATAAAATTATTTATCTCAATGTGGTCCTGTTAAATATACATAAAGTGTACTAGCACAGCGAGTCGGAATAATATACGATGCTATTATATGTTTCTCGTAATCAAAACAGACCTACTAAAATTCTGTACTACAGTCGTACCGATATTTTGTTTAATTCTATCTAAACTGTGAACTAAAACTAATATTCTGTAAAAACCTATAATCTGGTCTTCTATGTGCAAATCATGTTCTACACACCAAATTAAATACTGTACATAATAAATAACATATATGCATAACATTAAAGAAATAATATTGCATACATAACTTATTAAGATTCCCATAAAATGAAAAAATAATTTTATTAAAGAGTAAAATTAAATACTAAAACCAACAAAATTTTTGGTTTTTAGTATACAACTCGAACAATCTCTCACTTATACTCAAAACCATGCTACCATACATATTGTTAGGGTTGGTATACGAAAAATAATATTTTTAGTATTTAATTTAATTTTAATAAAATTAATTTTCTAATTTATGAGAATTTTAATGAGCAGTGTATGTATACAATTTCTTTAATGTTATACATGAATGTCCTATATTCTGTACAGTATTTAATCTGGTGTGTAAGGTACAATTTACACACAGAAGATCAGATTTTAGATTTTTACAGAATATAAGTTATTTGTTCACAGTTTATATGAAAATAGACATACCATCGGTACAACTGTAATATAGGGTTTTAGTAGGTCTGTCTTTATTACGAAAAACGGATAATAGGTTGTATATTGTTCCGACTCTCTGTGCTAGTACATTTTGTGTGTATTGAACGGGACACATTGGGGTAATTAACTTTATCGGACTATATAAATTAATTCACATATCAAGGTTATTATAAATAGTGCTTATGCTCTTAATCTATAAATAATTATTAATTTACGTATATTTAATATTCGTTGTGTTGATTCATTAGAGGGTGCGATCTTATATGAGTCTAAATTCTCGGTGAGTTGGATATCCGTATTATTTATATAATGAATATTAATTACTGACGGAATTCACGTCTTGAAAAATTAGGATTGACGATACCCCCTTAAAGAAGCTTATATGTTTTGACCAGGCCAAACCCTATAGGTAGATTTGATTATCTGGCGTTCAAATAAGTTAAGCGGAAGGACTTAAGAAATTTCAAGATGCTGATTAAATTAAATTATCAGTAATTAAATTTATTGGCGGGTATTAGAAATCTTAATATAGAGAGATGAGTTAAGCATTTAATAACATGAGCTCAATACAAGAAAGTCATGAGATTATGGGTTATAGTGCAATTATAGTTCTTTAGTGGTGTAAACTGTAATTTAGTATTTTATAAAAATTGTAAAAACTACTGTAAGATTTTCATAATTGCAGATACCGCTATGAAGTTTGCTTAATTGTAAAAATCGCTGGATGAGTATCTATGTTCCACTAGAAGTCTTAGTCATAATTACTCCACAGGTCCCTGTTGTAACCCTATAAATATGCTGGTAAGCTGAATCATATTCATAACTTGTCTTCAAAACTAAAATTGTCCAGGTTCTGCTGGTACGAGTTCTTGATAGATTATAGCCCACACTACATTCAGGAATTGCATAAGGAAATATAGCATAAAGTCTGACGAGAGCTTCAACTCGTAATCAAAATCGTAGTTGAAGAATCCACCAGTAAAAGCTATTCTTCTAAGTTAACTGTGGTTGCACAGGTTTTGATTTTGATCGTTTGTCATAAAAAAATTTATTTAGAGCCCGTTTCGACGTTTTTCCATCCAGTTAATTTTTATCGAAAATCGTTTACAAAAATAATAATCTTAGCAATTTTTCTCCAATAATTGGTATCAGAACCATTTTATTTTTGGTTTATGGTTTATCGGGGCCGATAGTTTTAGAACTGTGCTAACTTAGTTTTGCAGGCGTTATAATCCCAGTTTTATGATTATTTGTTTATTCATGTTTGATTGAATGGTTTGAATGATGATTTAATTTTTTAATCACGAGGATTGATTCTAGTAGATTAAGTTTTTTCTAGAATCAAATGTGAGCCTTTGGAATATAGATTTCGATGTAATAGCTAGTTTTGTATTTTTAAATATCTGTTTAGATTACTTAAGAATAAGTTGAATATCCAAGAACACGAAGAACATGCGGCGATTTCGGATTTAATCAGGCCACAGATCGCGGTAATTTTTTAACGATTTTAAAATAATTTTTTTGGTGAGTTTTTACAGTATTTATGCATTAAAAATAGCAGCAAAAATAAGTCAAAAATAGTCGAAAAGATTGACAAAAATAGCCCACCACCGACGGCTTTGCCGGCAGTAGTCCGGGGTCGATTTTGTTAATTTTTTGAGACATTTTTTGGACTATTTTTTGAGAAATTTTTTTGACATAAAATAACAAAAAATATACCTTCAAACACTTTCCTAAAGCAATTAAAAATTTGGGCCAAAAATAGGTTGAAAAATGTAGGCAGCAGCAGTGGCAACAAGCAGTGCCGGGAAGCAGCCTTCGAGGCTGGTTTTTTGGACTTTTAAAGACTATTTTTAAGGCGTTCCTCAATGCAACATGTTACTGGATATTTGAGCTATTTTTTTATTAAAAAAATGAGCACAAAACACCACCGAAAAAAGCCCAAACGGGCGGCAGAACAAGGCAGCGGCGTTGGCCGGCGACAACGACAGTTTCTAGGTAGTTTTTCAACTATTTTTGGGCAATTTTTGGACTACTTTTTTGACAATAAAATACTACTTTTCAGTATAAAAAGCATAAAAAATGAAGTACTGAGGTGGCGACACTTGGTGGCAAGGGCGGCAGCTTGGGGCTGGCGGTGGTGGCCTAGCTCGGGAGCTATTTTGATCATTTATTTGATATGTTTGAAGACCATGATATGATATACTAATATATCACAGTGTATTAGGAAATACTAATGCAATTGAAATACAAGAATCAGACAGGAACGAGGATTAATACAGCTTATCTAAAATAAGAGTTTGAAACTCACCAGAGTTACTGGGATATATATACATATCGTATTTATATATATATGAACTGCATGGATGTTGTATATCTGTTTTATTTATTCTATTAATTTAATTAATTCAGAAATTCAATTTTAACTAAAATATTTTGTAATAGAAATAAAATTAAGTATTTTTTAATTAAAAGTTTTTAATTAAATGGAAAATTTTAAATATTTTATTTTTTTACAAAATATCATGTTTAAGATGATTTTTCATAAAATCGAATATCTTGAAAAAATGTGAAAAATAATTTAGAATTTTAAATTAATTAAATAAAAAAATATTTAATCTAAATAAATTATTATTTTTTGAAAAAAGTGGAACGAAAAATAAAAGAAGTAAATGCCTTTAATCACCACCTTAACTGAAAAGCTGAAGCAAAACATGTACATTTATTAAATTTTATTAGTTACGGTAAAACACGAAAAGATAGTTAGGTAAATCGGAATCTTTGGATTTATGTACACGGAAAGATGTTTGATTCTTTTAAATCGTGTGGTTTTCGAAATTAATAAATTTATTTTAATTAAACGAATTTTTATAACCCTCAAAAAATATTTTAAAAATCTAAATGGAAGATAGAATTTATTCATAGATAAATTCTACTGTCTCTTTCACCAGTTTGTAAGCAATATAATTAAATCCTGCGTGCTGGCAGTAAGGCCTTCCTCCCAATTGAACAGATTAATTGTGGTATCGCCAGTAAAAATCTGTTTTAGGGATAATTCTAAATAATTGTTAGTATGGATCACTTCTCCATCTAAACGGTTAATTGCGAAGCGATTGATTTTGGATTACGTGATAGTTAACACTTAGGTGTATATAATAGTATTCTCTCCATCTGAGTCACTGCTATTATATACTGGATCGAAAGTATGCCAGCTATTTAATTTTACTTGACATGGTCAGCTGCCTAGATAGTAAAATTAATAGGAATTGACTTGTCTAGACATATGATTGATAGTAGACATCATCCCATCGAGGCATGCTATTCACAGGGTATCAGGCTATTGGCGAATTTCTTTTAAAATGGTAGAGGGAACCAAATTAAAATAAGTTTAAAATTTTGTTCATCATAATTAACGGTGTTTTTAATTATGTGATTCTCATGATTAAAATGTCTTTTCACCCACTCACTTCAATACTCAAAGAAATCAAACTTACGAGACCAAACTATGTTAACTGAAAACAAAACTTGGACATTATCTTAACTGCTAAGGATTATAAGTTTGTATTAACTGAGATATATCCACTAGTACTTGATCTGGGGGCGACTAAACAAGAAATCTAGACCCAATAGAAGTGGCAGAAAGCTAATCAGATGGCTCGTTATTACATTTTGGCTTCAATGTCAAATGTTTTACAACATCAGCATTAGTCTATGCCCAGTGCCTATGACATGATTAGGAATCTCAAAGAAATGTTTAGGGACCAAAATTGTGCTGCTGGGCAGGAGGCCATGAAATCTCTAATGAATGAAAACATAGCTGAAGGCACCCTAGTTAGGGATCATGTTCTGAAGATGATCAGTCTTCTGAATGAATTGGAGGTTATAGGAGCTAAAATTGACTAGAAAACCCAAGTCGATATCATACTCCAATCACTTCCTGAGAGCTTTAAGTAGTTTTACCTGAACTATACCATGAATAAGCTCGGCTCTTTTTTAGAAAAACTACTTAAAGACTTCAAGCAGCCGAGGGTGTTTTTAGGAAGCCAGGTTCTATGTTTATGGCAAAAAAAAATTCTTCCTCTAAGTCAAAAAGCAAGAAGAAATAAAAGATTCAGACACAGGGACACAGCTCTAAAAGAAGTTAAGGGACCAAAAGTTTGTGTGAAGAAGTCGAGAGGTATGTGCTGTAACTGTAACCAGTTTGGGCATTGAAAAAAGCAGTGTCTTGTTTTTCTCAGTAAGCAGAACAAACTAGATAATTTCTTTTCAGTAGTGGTTGAAACATATTTAGCGGTGTTATCTATCGAGACCTGGTGTGTAGATACGTGAGCCACTAATCATGTCTGCAATTCTTTATAGGGGTTTCGGAAAATCAGGCAGCTCAGTGATGGAAAAATATACCTGTATATGGGCAATAATACAAGGGTGACAGCAGTTGTAGTAGGAGATATCACTCTCAGCATTACTAGATAGGATACTACTTATAAAAGATTGCCTTTATGTACCTTCGATTAGAAAAAACTTAATTTCACTCTTGAGTTTAATAAAGGACAAGTATTCTGTTCATTTTGATGACTCTATCGTTGTGAAGAAAAATAAATATTTTATTTGTTCTGGTATATTGGTGGATGATCTGCATAGCGTATCTTCTATCTCTCCTACACTGTAACTAACTGAATGAATAACACATCTAATGTACCATATAAGAGAAAGTTTCCTTCTTTAATGAACCAATTATTTTTTTGGCACTTAAGCTTGTGTCATATTAATCTAAAAAGGATAAATAGACTGGTAGTAGACGGACCTTTGAGTTCATTGGAAGTGGAGACACTTTCAGTCTGTGAATCTTGCTTAGAGAGTTAGATAACTAAGAAGCCTATTTTGGCCAAAGGCTATAGAGCTAAAGAATCGTTGGAGCTGGTTCACTCTAATATGTGCGGTCCTATGACAATCTGGGCTAGAATTGGCTTTGAGTATTTCGTCAATTTTATTGATGACTACTTAAGAAATGGATACATTTACCTGATGCACTGTAAGTTTAAATTCTTTAAGAAATTCAAAGAATTCTAGGCGGAGAAGCATCTAGGTAAAAATATCAAATCACTACGATCCGATCGTAATGGAGAATACCTCTATGGAGAGTTTAGGGATTACTTATCATCAAAAGGGATTATATCCCAGTTGACTGCACCTAGTACTCCGTAGCAGAATGGTGTAGTAGAAAGAAGGAATAGAACTCTTATGGAAATGGTAAAATTCATGATGAGTTATTCAGGATTATCCGATTCGTTTGGAGACTCGCTTTAGAGACAGCGGCTTACATTCTGAACTTGATACCTTCTAAGTCAATACCTTCTACTCCCACAGAATTGTGGACCGAGCGTAAGTCTAGTCTAAAACACATTCGAATTTGGGGATGTCCAGTGCATGTGCTAAAAGGTAAGCGGGTAAGTTGAAACCGATGACAAAAGTCTGTTTCTTTGTAGGGTATCCCAAGGGAACGAAGGGCAGTCTATTTTATAACCTTAAGGATCAGAATGTCATTATTAGCACCAATGCCCGATTCTTGGAATAGAATTATATTATGGATCACAGGCCCAAAAGAAATATTATTCTGAAAGAACTGAGAGAAAATACCAGTAGAAAGGAAGAGAAACCACAAGTCACTAATATCCCATTACCTTGTCGTAGTGGGAGGATTATCGAGACAGGTGCAAATCAAGGAGTGTTGATGTACAGGGTTCAGAATCTCCATAGCCTGTTACTGCTAGTACACAAACACTGGTAGTACCTTATCGTAGTGGGAGGGTTATTCATCAACCTGATCGATATATGTTCTTAGGCGAGTCTTTTGATAAGATCCCAGTAGAACTGGATACCGAGCCCTGTAACTACAATGATGCATTACAAGACAAAGATGTAGATCTTTAACAAATGGCTATGAATTTAGAAATAGAATTTATGTATTTCAATCAGGTCTAGGAACTTGTAGAACCACCCGAATGGATAAAACCTATTGGATAGAAGTAGATCTATAAGAAGAAGAGAGGAGCAGACGGAAAGGTTGAAACCTTCAAAGCTAGGCTCATTACTAAAGGGTTCACTCAAAAATAAGGGATCGACTATGAAAAAATCTTTTCGCCAGTAGCCATGCTTAAGTCTATTCGGATTCTTTTATCCATTGTCGCATATTTTGATTACGAAATCTGGAAAATGGATGTCAAGACAGCTTTTCTTAACGAAAGTTTTGACGAGTGTATCTATACGATACAACTACACGAATTCATTGTAAAGGGCTAGGAGCACATGTTGTGCAAGCTTAAGAGATCCATTTACGGACTTAAGCAGGCATCAAGGTCTTGGAATACTTGGTTTGATCAAGCCATTAAGTCTTATGATTTTGCTCAAAGTCCGGGTAAGTCCTGTATGTACAAGAACCGTGATAGAAGCATGGTGATCTTCCTAGTACTTTATGTAGATGATATATTTCTCATCGAAAATGATGTGGGGGCTTTATCTACGGTTAAAGTATGGTTATCTGCGTAGTTTGATATGAAGGACTTGGGAGAAGCCAGTCACATCCTTGGGATCAAGCTTATGTGAGATCGAAAACAAAAGATGTTGGACTTATCACAAGCAAAATATATTGATGATATCTTTGCTCATTTTAGCATGCAGGATTCTAAGAAGGGGTTTCTCCCTTTTAGACATGGAATCACTATATCCAAGAAACTGTGTCCTAAGACACCTGATGAGATAAAGAAGATGAAGGCGGTTCCTTATCTTTCGACAGTAAAAAGCCTCGTGTATGCTATGCTTTTCGCTAGACTCGACATCTGCTTTGCCATTGTCATGGTTAACAGATATTAGTCTAACCCAGGGTAAAAGCATTGGAAAGCGGTAAAGAATATAATCAAGTACCTAAGAAAGACTAAGAATTATATGTTGATTTACCAGGGAGACAATCTAGTACTTTTGGGGTACACAGACTCAGATTTTCAGTCAGACAGGGATTCCCGTAAGTCTACCTCAGGATATGTGTTTACCTTTGGATGTGGAGCTATAAGTTGAAGGAGTATCAAACAGTCCTACATTGCTAATTCCACCATGGAGACCGAGTATATAGTAGCTTCTGAAGCAGCCAAGGAGGTCGTTTGGCTCATGAACTTCCTGTTGGATCTAGATGTGGTGCCTTTCGTTCAGTCGGCTATTACACTTTACTGTGACAATAGCGGAGCGGTTGCAAACTCGAAGGAGCTAAGGGTCCATATAAAAGGCAAGCACATTGAGCGTAAGTATCACCTGATACGAGAAATTATACAGAGAGGTGATGTTGCTGTGACCAAGAT
>JAOTRH010471519.1:0-26834 GCA_034768845.1 Heliamphora exappendiculata | reverse complement strand
GAAATGGTAAGCATTTAATAACAGGAGCTCAATGCAAGAAGGTCTTGAGATTATGGGTCAGAGTGCAATTATAGTTCCTTAGTGGTGTGAACTATAATTCAGTGTTTTATGAAAATTGCAAAAACTGCTGCGTCTTTCCATAATTGCAAAAATCGCCTGTAGGTATTTGTGTTCCACTGGAAGTATTACTCATAATTACTCCACAGATCCTTACTGTAACCTTATATATATGTGGGTAGGCTGAACCAGATTCAGATGATTTTTATGTCATTATTGATATATTACTTTTTTCTTTTAAGACTTAAAAAAAATATATCGGGGTTCTGCCAGTACGAGTTTTCAGAAGATCGTAACCCACACTACGTTCGAGGATCCCATAAGGGAATACGGTAGAAGATCTGACAGGAGCTTTAAATCAGAATCAAGTCATAGTTGAAGATTAGATCGACAAGAAGTATTCATCTAAATTAACTTTGGTTGTACGGGTTTATTTTTTATCGTTCGACGTCAAAATTTTTATCTGGATCCCGTTTCGGCGTTTGCCCGTCCAGTTAATTTTTTACCGATAATCGTTTTTCAAAAATAATGATCTTGGTAGTATTGCCTCCAACAAATAAGACATAGACTTTAATGTAATTATGAAATTCTGCCTCAATTCAGAAGCAATTTCATGAAAATATAAATTATAATTCATTCCACTAAAGAATTGTAGTTGTATTCCCAGCCTTGTTCTCAAAATCGTAGTATCCGAGCTCATGTTATTAAATTCTTATTTATTCTCCCCATGTTAAGATTCTCAAATCTAGCCGGTTAAATTAAATTATTGACAATTATATTTAATCAATTCCTTCAAAAAAATTTTAAGCCATTTCGCTTAACTTATTTGACTGTTCGATTATAAAATTCACCAGTAGGGTTTGGCTCGGTCAAAACTTATAAGTTTCCTTAAGAGAGTATTATCAATTTCGATTATTTGAGATGTGAATTTCGCTAATAATTAATATTCACTATATAATTAATATTGTTACCTAACTCACTGAGATTATAAATCCATACAAGATCACACGCTCTAATGGATCAAAATAACGAATATTAAATATACACAAATAATAATTATTTTAGGAATAAGAGTATAAGTACTCATAATAACTATTTAGTGTGAATTAATTTATAAAGTTGGTACAAAATTAATTACCCAAACTTGATCCTGTTCAATACAATAAAAATGTACTAGCACAATGAGTCGAAACAATTCTCGAAATAATTATCATTTTTCGTAATTAAGACAGATCTACTAAAATATTGTGCTATAGCTGTACCGATGATGTGTTCAATTTCGTCTAAATTGTAAATCAAAACTTATATTCTATAAGAACTGATAATTTAGTCTTCTGTGTGTAAGCTGAACTCTACACATCAGATTAAATACTGTGTAGAATAAAAGACATTCATACGCAATATTAAATAAATAATGAAACATATACATTGCTCATTAAGATTCTCATAAAATAAAAAAATAATTTTATTAAGAAATAAAATTAAATACTAAAATATAAAATCATGATTTTTAGTATACAACTCTAACATAATAAGTATTTAATAACAGAAACTCAAAAGTTCGATTTTGAGAATAAGGTCGAGAATGCAATTATAATTTTTTAGTGGTATGATTTGTAATTGATATTTTTAAAAAATTGCTTCTAGGTTGAAATAGATTTTTCTAATTATATTAGAAATTCATATCTTATTGTTGGAAATAGTGAATTCAACTGGCCATTTTCTACATTGATTTCTAACAATTATTCTAGAATTGATTGGCAATTGAATTGGCCATTTAATTGGTAATTGAATTCTAGAATCAATACCATTCATTGGCAATTGATTTCATATTCATTTTTGTGTAACCCTCTATGAGAGAAGTTCTATATAAACTCTTCTAGTATTCTGCAGATGATATATGAGGTATATACAGAGGTAAGTGTGGAGAAACAGAATACAGGGAGAGGAGAAAGAGAGAGAGAGACTATATTATAATTGCAATGTGTGAGAGAGAAAAAGACAGACAAGGTGCGTTTGAGTAGTCGATCTTTGGTATGTTCCAACATTCTGGTCAACCGTTTTATCTTGGGAGAGCGATGTCGATGGAGAAACCTACAATACCCTTGGTTGACGGTGAATCATTCTTAAGGAAACTGCATTTGCAAAACTCGATTTGCATATTCTGTTCATATTCTTTCTGAATTTCGTTTTCTGTAAATTTTGTTTATTTTAATTTTTGAAAATTAATAAACATGTATTTTCTAAACCACCGAGCATCTCTTGTATTGTGTTATATTTCTCCCAACACTTATTACTCCTTAGGTTTCTGCTGTTGCCTATTTATATATTATCATATCTCCAGCCGCAAGGCACGAATCATTATTCAATCTCTTAGGGTTTCCATAGATGAGAGCTAGAGGAAAGGAGAGGTAGCCAAATAGGCTTCGAAGTATGAAGGATAAAAAATTCACTCTTTGTTTGTGTTCTCGGCGTTTGGGAATACAACAGAAGATCTTAAAAGAGACGAGATTGTCAGCTTGTCGTGTTGATCTTCGGATTCAAGTCGATAATAGAAACGTAATCAAACTAGAGGGATCAAGAAGATATAATTCCTATTATGCCTTGTAGGTGTACCAGATTTTAATTTTTAGGGTTCGAAAAAAGTTTTAGTTCTTTCGTGCGGCTTCTGTTCGGACGCCCCTCGTGTTTGTTCGAAAGGATCGGTGCAGTGCAGTTTTTTGTATGCTATAGATTTTATCCCGTGCCGTATTTGATTCGATTCATATAAATCATCATTATTTCTTAGGATTCCAATTCCTTCACTAACGACATACCGCAGCGACCAAGTGACATGTTCCTTTGTTACGAGCCTACACCTCCCCTGTGGTTAGATATAAAAAGACTTAAAAGTTGAGAAGAGAGTTGGGTATGTTTTGGAAAAAACACAATAATTTTTCATTAGGGTCTTTATTTTTTATATGCTTGCTAGTTTAAGCACTACACAAAGCAAGGGTTAGAGTAGGAATGTCCAGTTTAAGGGGAGATTTTTTATTTAAAAAATGAATGTTAACTCCCCAAAAAATATTAATCTTTTTTATTATTTAAATTTTTTTCTTGAAGAAGTTATTTTAAAAAATGCACTTCAAGCAAAAATTTTCATTTACGGTTTTTCTTGAAAACTTATTTTCTAAAGTGCACGTGAAGTAAATTTTTTCGCTTGTTAATATTTTTTGAAAACTTATTCTCAAACATGCATGTTGAGTAAAGTAGAATATTATTCCTAAAATTTTTGTTTTTTGAAAAAAAAAATGCATGTTAGCAAAGTAGAAATTTTGAAATTTTGAATATTTATATTAATTTTATCAAAAATAAATTATTTTTTAAAACTGCATGTCAAATAAAGCAAAAGTTTGGAAATTTTGTAGAATGAATTTTCTTAAAAATTATTTTTCAAAATTCTTGTTAAAAATTATTATTATTATTATTATTATTATTATTGATTTCTTTTTGTTTAAAAAGGAATTTTCAAAAAAAAAATTAATTTTCGTTTACAATGTATGGACAGCTAGAAAACGAAAAATATAAATATTTAATAAATGGCATTTAAATAGAAATAATAAAAAATTGTAATACGTAGCAGAGTCGTAAACTGTCTCCCCCAAATCTTTGACTACTCTGGGAAGGAACCAGGAGTCTCCATAGAAGTTTTTTGATGTTCTGGACGTAATGGTAATCTCAATTTTTCCAAATTCCTTATCCATTGCCGTACAAGGAATTCGATTTGGATAAAAATTAGAATATTCTATGACAATTTTGACTAGCTAAACAAACTCAAACTCGCCTAAAATTTGGAATAGAGACTAAGGCTTGTGGACGAAGATTTTTGGTGGGCGTTGGTACAATTAAGAGGTAGTCAGATATCATGTGCGGCCCAAAAAATCTCTAATTTGCATGAAAGTTGAAGTGCGACCTATGATCACCAATTGAAGTGTTCCTAGAGCATATCTCTTGTGATTTGAGAACCCAGTCTGACCAGAAAGTATGAACAGTGTGTGTAAACAGTAAGGTCATGTTTGAAGTGTGAATTAGAATATTGGACTGGATTATTAGTTCAAGAAATTTTTTATTCTCATGTTTGTTTACAAAAATAGTGGTTGAATTAATTATTCTTAATGACTCACAATCCCATGGATTGAGTGATAATTAGTCACGTTAGCGAATGCGATGCATAATCTAGGAATAACAAGTTCCATGGGACTAAATATAAAATAACTTATTTACCCTTACATATAAATTTCAAATTGACAGCCTTGTCATTTTCGTCTATTCTCAGCCATCCATCACGATTGACAGCCCAACCTCAAATATATACCAACGGTCTGGGGTCCGGATTCACGGGTCTCAGGGGTCTGGGTTCACGGGGTCCCGGGATTTGGGATTCAGGGTTTTGGGGTCTTGAGGTCCCATGGTCCGGGAATCCTAGGGATCTGGTGGACCAGGCACTCCAAGGTTTGGGACTATGAGGTCTTAGGGGTTTAGGATTCTATGGTTCTAGGGTCCTGGCGGTCTGGGATCCAATGGTCCTGAGGTCCCGGCCTACAAGATCCCGAGGGTCCGGGAGGTCCTAGGTGCCTTGGGTTCTAGGGTCCGGGGCTCCGAGGTCTCGAGATCCTCGGGGGTCCTGGAGGTCTTGGGGTCTGGTGGTCCAGGACTACATAGTCCCGGAGGTCTAAGGTTTTAGGGGTTCGAGGTCCCGACTCTGGGGGTTCTGGAGGTTCTGGGGTCTGAGGTGCCGGGATCATATATATATATATATATAATTTCTATTAAATATATAAATAACTAAATTAAAAAATTAAAAAATAATTATTATGTAGTACCGACCTTAATAGATAGGGAATGATAAAAACATTGTCACCGTTAGGCTGAAAAAAAAAATCCAAGAACAATTTACAAAAAAAATAAATGTTAAATTATTTCATATTGAGGCTTTGAGTTGGTTACTTAGCTTGTGTTTGGACAAGTTTTTTTTATAAGTTTTTTGATTTTTGAGCTTTTTTACAAAAAAATAAATGTAAAAAGATGTAAAAAAAAGCTAATTAATTATAATGAGAGGCCAAATAAATAGGTTTTTTAATAAGCTTGTAAGCTAAA
The DNA here is from genome assembly GCA_034768845.1 of Heliamphora exappendiculata. Lineage (NCBI taxonomy): Eukaryota > Viridiplantae > Streptophyta > Magnoliopsida > Ericales > Sarraceniaceae > Heliamphora > Heliamphora exappendiculata. Next base: position 21,641 of record JAOTRH010471519.1, on the reverse strand, counting down.
GCCTTAAAAAAAGATTTGTCCAAACATAGGCTTACTGGGGTTACATGAAACAACATTATCCTAATTCTTTTGGCTGTTTTGGAATTGATTTGTAATTTAAAAGAGTCTATTAGTGATTTCTCTCTTTTGTAAATTATTGATTGTATAAATTTGTATGTCCATGAGAGGGCAAAATTGGATGTCAACAATTTGAATGATTAAATTTTAATCATTTAATGCCTAATGTAGCACGGTGGTGGTAATATTATGTAAATATATAATTAATTTATTATCTATTGAATTACTATAATATCAGCTGCGTAATTTCAATGCGATAAAGTGACTATACAGATCTTATTTGTAATGGTAAATGGAAATTGTGAATTTTACTTAAAATGAACCATGTACTTTAAAGTTGAAACAAATGGACAATTAAATATTTGTAAATAACTTAAAATAAAATATTTAAATATTTTTAATTTCCAATTGAAGGGTTCTACTTTCATTGTCAATCACATGAAGGCATTCTTCTGCTTGTATAATTGATAATAAATTATATCTATTAATTCATTTACGATGGAATTGATTTAATAACTCATTCGTACTCACAGTTGAGTCAGAAATCGATTTTGATTTGGTTTTCCCAAAATTTAGAATAATCAACTCTAAAATCGATTATGAGAATCATAATTGAGTTAAGAATCAATTCACCTATGCTCATTAATTTTACTACAATCGATTATGAAATTAATTCCGAATTTCATTTGCAATATAATCATTCGATAATCGATTTGACCCTCCAATCCATTCTAAAATCAATTCAGTCTCACAAACCTTAGAATAATCGATTCCAATTGTAATGTCAAATTCATCTGTTAGATTCTATAATCTAGTGTTCACCAGATGATATGAAGATTTTTGGGTTCAAATTAATATGCTTATGATAATTAGTGGTACCTTTTGTATCTTTCTGGAAATGTTTTTGTTTTAATTATGACAATTTATGGACAAAGTTTCAATCTATTTTTGCAAAGTATTAATGATAAAATAATATGAAAAATTTGACCATTTTTTATGATTATTTATGATACAGATTATGAGAATTTGTGATTAACTAGGATGTTTTTGGGAGAATTGTTGGTCCGTTTTTATAGTTTTAGGAACCATTGTGATTTTGTTATTATCATGTGAGGAAAAAAAAAGATATATTTTCGTCAAATATTAATTATCAAAATATATGGATATTTTGTATTCAATTTTACGATTGTTGCCATACTTATTATGAGGATTTGTGGTTAAAATATATGGATATTTTTGTACTCAATTTATAATATTTTGCATTTTTAAATTTAAAAATTATATAACTTTTTTTATATCCATTTTTAATAATATTTATATGTTTAGAACCTACTTGATTATCAAGATATATAAAACAAGATCTATATTGAATATGAAAATAAAAAAAACAAACAAAATGAGAATTTTATGAAAAAGACTTATTTTAAATGTTTTAATTTTTTTAATAACATACCTCATTATTGAAATTATCTCATTATTTTGCAACTATAGTAGTTTTCATTTATAACTAATGTCTAAATTAGAAAAACTATTACAACGCGCCTCATTTTAAATGTCTTACTTTTTAAAAAAAATATATTATTATTTCAATTTAATGCCTTAGTTTTTGAAAATGTATTATTATTTGTAAAAAACTCCAACACAATTCAAAAACTCAACGGATTCAAAGCGACATAGCCAAATAAATGGCTCATAGTTCCACAGCAAAGAGACAGTGCAGAGCTCTCAAAATTTATAGTTGACAACCAACCATCAAAATACAAATCTATCACTACAAGAAAGTGCGCTTTCTATGACCAAAATTTTGATCGACAAAAGTTATAATTTAGTTGCTATATTTGTTTGGTAACTATTTTTTAGTCGCCAATTTAGTCGCTAATTCCTGGTCGCAAACCATTTTAGCAACCAACTTTCTTTTAGTCGTCAAAGATGTCTTTCCATGACTAAAGCATTAGTTGCCATACTTTTTGTAGCTAAATACAATGGTCACTAACAATGTTTTAGTCGCCATTCGCTATGTTATCTGCAACCAAATTTTTTTGCCGTCGAAAGAAATAACGACTAAGTGTTTAGGTTGCCAAAAGTTATCTATTTGCGACAAAAAATTTTGGTTACTAAAAGCATTTAAGGTAAAAACTACCAAAATGTTGTGATCGCCAAAGATATACTTTTTGTAGCAACTAATCATTTTGGTTGCAAAATGTAGTCTTTTAGTAACAAAAAATCATTGGTCACTAGAAGTTGACGGACTTTTCACAACCAAAATATTTTAGTTGCCAAAAACTTATTTTTTATATATATTTTTATTACGAAAGAAATATTTTAAATTACTTCATACATATATCTTGTAACTTGTAACTTGTACAATCTTTGCATTTAAAATACTAATTCAAACCCATTAATTCATCCATCTAAAAAAATTATCAACACTCATTTAAAGAAATTTGTTACGCAATACATATATATAACCTCTAATATGACATTTGCATTCAAATTTCAATACTAATTCATTCATACATCTAACCAATAATCATTCAAAGTCATTCTTACTCAATAGATTACCTATAAGTGTGACATTTGCAAACAAATGTCAATACTCCTTCATCCCTGCATCCAACTAATAATCACTATGTAATACCCTAGTTTCAGAACATTATAAACCGACATGATTTCATTGAAAAAAAGAATCCAATTTAAGGAATTTAATCCCAACGAGCTTGTAAAGAAAAACTTTGTAAAAAGGGTATAAACTTTCAATTTTCTCATCAAGGATAAGAAAAAAAGGATTTAATTACTTTTACAAAATTCTTCCAAAATAGATCAATTTGGCCCCGAGAATACCCCAAAGATTCAAACAAAACCTTCCATTTTTAAAACCAGAAGTCCTAAATTGTCCACATAGCGGCAGTTCGCTCGAGCAGGCTCTCTACCGCTCGAGTGGTGAGGTACCCGAGAGCTTCCTAGCCAATATTCTGAAAATTTTTCTAAATGTTGGAAAACACTTGATTTTTCATAAGTTTTGAATATGTTTTACAATCGGCTCAAATTTCAAGGAAGTAAAGAATACATTTAGTAAGGAAACATCTCCATACAATTCAAGAAATTTGAAAATCTAAGTTTGAAATCACAATATTCCAACCCAAGAACAAGAAACCCAAACCAAGAGACGAGTCCAATTCCCTCACATGTATACAAGGTATGAAATTATGACCTTAGGGACTTACAAAATGGGTTACTCTAACCCACAAACATCCATACAAAGTATTCAAGAGAATTACATATTTACAATTTTTATTCTCAAAAGGTATCATCAATGGGTGTGTATTTCCACTAAGCTACACAAAAAAAGTCTCCAAGACGGTACTTCTCAGTCTATGACTTTCTTTTTACTATCACCTGAAATGTTGTTAAATAACGTGAGCCAAGGCTCGTAAAAAATTAACTAATAATGAACATATACATGACATGCGATGATGGTTATGCAAAATACAACTAATAAATTTATCAAAATTAAATTCCATTCTTTACCGAAAATTCATTCACATAAATAATTTTTTTAAATGCAAATTAGACCCAATTTCCATCGCAATCCATCATTTATTCTTTTATCTCAATTTCATTACACCAATTTCAAATTATCAATTTTTACAACTCCCGCATACACATACACACACGCACCCATTATCCACTTCTCTTCATAACTCACCCATTTCACAGTTTTACAATCTAAAACGATTCAAGGACTATTTTATGATTTTTTACTGAGGGACAAGTGCTTAACCTAATTCAATTCATGTATTTTTTTTTTTACAGTTTTTCACCATGGGCCAAGCATCCAACCCAATTATGATTTCAAGATTTTAAGAATCGACGCCGGACAAGCTTATGGACTCATGCATGGCTACTACCGATCGGGCCACGCGAGGCCTGCCAAGTGGTAAATGCGTTCTATAACCCGCCACGACTAACGCCTCCTTCTCGGTTATTAGCCAATGGAAAGGGTATTCAAATCTGCGCAGTTTTTTGGTCTTTTACTAAGGTGCTAGACTAGCCCATAATTACAATTCATGGATCTCAAATCAATTCATTCACATTATCGCTTTCAAAATTTCAAATACGAGTTCAACCCAAACATGGTTCCTGTCGTCAACACCCAAAACACACATGGTTAAAATCAATTAGACATTCTCCATTTCTTACATTTCACACATTTGGCTTACATTAGTTTAAAACTCCCAATCATCACCTTGTGATTTTCCAAACTCAACAAGTTCACATGGTTTATTCAAAATCCTAATCCATTATTATATTAATTCCAAATATCATCAAACCCATGAATTTTATACATGTAAATAGACCCTCGTAATACAAAATTTGCTGAATCATTAACCAATTTCATCATTGAGTTCATCAATCTAAAAACCCTCAATTTTCAAGGATTAACCCAAAAATCAAACCCTAATTTGTTATCTTTCAAATCCAACCATATCCAAAAACCATGAAAGTTATAATTAACTTAATCACCCATAAATCATGGATTTAACATACTTTAATATTAAACCCTAACTTAGGGCTCCAAAAACATAATTTTATCATGATTTCATATGTAAATTCAAAATAATTGACCCATATTTAACAATGCTCATAAAAAGTTATAGATCCTACCTCTTAGATTCATAAGACATAGGAATAGAGTCGTAGCAAGCTCCAAACACGAAGACCTCCAATCGAGAGGTGAGAAGAAAGCTTCCAACGCCAAACTTGAGCTTCCAACGAGTGTTTCACCGAGAGAGAAGCAAGAAATCACCACTAATGGGGCAAGGGAAACCCTAAGAAGCATCATGGAAAGTTCTCGGGTTTCTAACACAAGTTTAGAGAGAGAAAAAAAAGAGGAAAATGAAAGAGAAAGGCTTAACCCACGATTTTATATGCCTGCTCACTGACAGCCCGCTCGAGCGGCTAGGAGACCGCTCGAGTGGTCCCCACTTACCCAAACTCTCTACCACTAGTCTGCTCGAGCGGGTATCTGACCGCTCAAGTGATCAACGCTGAAGGTGACCTTGCATAAATGACGTACAAATGAATCAAATCATAAGCTAAACACTTCAAGACTTACCCAAACAACTCGGACAATTGTTGTCACGCACTACCACGCATATAATTATTGCTAACAGTAATTATCATGATCAAGTTTTAACTTTTTTTCATAATTAAACATTCAATCATATGCCACCAAACATATCACAACAAGTTTTAAATAAATCCTTTAAAATTTCAAGGGACCAGGTCCATACAACCTCCACCATTTAGAAAATTTTGCCTCCAAAATTAAACGTGCGTCACGGATCAAACAACCCAGGGTACTTCGAACGAACTTTCGACTCCTGTTCCCACATAGCTTCCTCAACACCATGGAGAAGCCACGAAAAACTTCACATAAGCAGAGGTTCTGCCATGCAAGACTTGATCTTCGGTGTTAAGAATCACTACCGGTCTCTACTCATAGACGACGTCGTCCTCAACTCTGAACTTGTTCCAATACTCTCCATTCTTGCCCACATTAACTAAGACTCTCCCTTGAGATACCGCACACTAGCTCACCTCCAACTCAAAGCACACACCTAGGATCACTTTCGTAGGCTAAAACACGTGTTGTCGACCCTCGACACCGTTCATAGGAAAAATCACACGTATTACATCTCACGCAAAACCAAAACCTCGTTCAAGTCCCCACGATGGATCGAAGACTACAGAACCCTAAGTGCACCATCACGTAGCACCCGCTCATGGTACTAACACTAAAGGCAAGGAGATACCCACTCTCGAGTAGGAACAACGAATGTTTAGTTCAAGGGAAAGGAATTCACTCCAGCCATAGGAAGATTCACCATGAAATAAGATTTTTAAACAAAGCAAGGGCTCTTACAAAAGAACTTTAATCCCTTCAAACTTGTAGCTCAACAACGGCAAGGGAAAGTTAAACCAAAGAGTGTAGAAATCACATGGTACATATAACAAACTAGAATGATGAGCACGCCTCTCTAAGCCGAATGAGGACCACATGAAGAGCTAGCCACCAGAGCATAAACAACACTGCGCAAACATGAAAATGCAATTAAAGGAGTCATATTAGAACAAGACCTAATGACACTGAATGGAAGGGGTCACTCGAAACCAGGTAAATAATATGGGTTGGCATATATAAGTCGAGAAGTCAGGGAGGTGTACGTATTCCTTTATGTCATCATAAGACTGTCCACTCAGAATAATGCACTGTCAACCACTAAGGGGTGCCAGCAGGGAATCACCTAAGCCTAACACGAAGTACACCCACCCAACAGATAAGAGCTAAAACCCTTAACCAAGTGCATTCAAGGTCAAGCATAGAAACTCTATAACCTGTCTCGCACACTATCTCCTTGCCCCTCTGGCATTCACACTCCATCACTTTACGCTTCAACGTACTCTTGTCAATCATATAACTAACGCTATCATTCGACCTCACTAAGACTAACGGGATAATAACCTCTCTCAAATTCCTTAACGGTAGACTTTAAGCATCTTCACAAAGACTCTTTTCCTACACAACAAGATTCCCATGCTGCATCCTAGGTTAAAATAGGTTGACTTTAAAGGGGCACACCCATGAAGGATCTTCATACTTAAACTCTTCGTAACTTATGCCTACACTGCGTTTTCATGTGAACCTCCAGGTTATTTACAACAAGGCCTATCCTTTTACCAAAATGAGTAGTGTGGCGTTGGAATTTAGGGGTCTTTTGGAAAATGGAAAAAAATATAAAAATTCAAAGATGTTTGAAAAATATTTTAACACCTTGAAAATCAACCTTTGAAAATCTATTTTTATTGAAAATAGAGTCGCTACTTAATTTTTGAAAAAAAATTAAGAAAAACAAAAATGGCTATTGACCTTGAAAACGTTAACCAGAGAAGAAGGGTTCGGGGGCTAAGGTACGAATCGGGGAAGGTGTTAGGTATCCCGTTCGCCCAACTGCAAAGTTGGCCTATACTAATCATCATTGGTTCTTTAATAGAATTTCTTAAATGTATGCAAATAAAGAAAGTTGAGGTAAAGAGAGAACATCTAAAATCAAATATAAAAAATACATAAGATATGTACATAGCATTCCAAATTAGAGCAAATAAAAGGGTAAAATTCTAAGTCCTAAGACATGAAATTTCTAATTAAGAGGATACATGGAGCACACCCGCACGCCATTTTATCAAAATAATCTAAACTAGCATGGTTTAAATAAAAGAATAACAATAAGCTAAAGATGCTAAAATTACCTATGCATGATTTGCTTTAAAATGACCTAAACTACTCTAAATATACATTTAGAGAAAATAACCAAAATATGCATATCACAAATATTTATTTAGAAAGAAAAATGGCAAGTACTAAAGATGAAATATGCACAAGAATTCTATAATTTAAAAGAAAGAAAGTCTACTAACAAAGAAAACAAAAATGAAGGTGTTTTCAAAAAGAGAGTTTGAGAAGAAAAAGAAAATGAAGAAGAACTTTGTGAAAAGGAAAAGATGCCAAATGAAAAGGTTACAAAATAGGATTAATTGAGTTTTAGTCCTCTTTTGGATGAATGTAAGGGTTTTAGTCCCACTGTTTTTTTTGTATTAGATTTAGTCATTCTTTTAAAATTTTGTTACAATCTGGACCAATATGCTCTTTTCAACTGGTGGGAATGTTTGAATTTTAATTCCTTGATTGTAGGAATTGATTATCCCATTTATTTATGGATTACGCCAATTCCAGTAGTTGATAAGGGTTGTATTTCAATTTCCTTAATTGTAGGAGATCAATATCCCATTTAACGAGTATGACCTTTCCAACCGGTGCCAAGATTCCTTTTGAATCCCTGTTTGTATGATGCATTTATTTCATAAGTTATTGAGTCATAGGAGAGATATTGCACTTCCCATTTTAATAGGTGGCAGTTACTAAAAACCGATTGGGATAGGTTTAAAGAAAAAACCTGATTGAACACAAAAGCCGACTGGGATTGGTTTGAACACAAAAATTGATTTCTTCTGTCATAGTTTTGTATTTTGAAAATATTCTACACAATTTGAATTTGAAGGCTCTCCCGATTTTTACTGGTATGTACATGTTATTTTTGATTGCTTTGATCTCATTTTATGTTATGAAAAAATGTTAATATTATCAAATTTTCAACATTTTCATTTTGATTATTGGAAATGAAATATCTATTTGTTGAACGATTTAGGATGTATGTATTCAAGGTAGTTCATATTTGTTCTTTTTGGGACTTTTTATGTTTTGTGGCTTCGTGTATTCAATGTAGTTTGTATGTATTCTATTTTGAAAGTTTTGTTTATGTTTGATTTCGCGCATTTGTAAATTAGAAAATAGCAGGGTGGATATTGTGAAGCATTGATGAAGTTTTTTTTAAAAAATACTCTGATACATTTATCAGTTGATATAACAGATCGTTTTCCAGTTGGCGCAAATAATTCATTTATTAGTTGGCGCAACAGTTTGATTTCTAGAATTAAACTTCAAATAATACATTTATTAGTTGACGCAACAGTTTGATTTTTGAGAGCTAAACTTCAAATGATACATTTATCAGTCGACGCAACAGTAAAATTTAATAATTCTAAGTAAACTGATAAATGTATCAGTTGCAATATCAGTGCAAATTATAGAATTCGAATTCAACTTGTAAATTTGTTAGTTATATTAAATTATTGTTATTTCAAAAGCATATTTTAGTATCTTTTTTACATTTCAGCATGATTGTAATTGATGCTAATGTTTTTATTAATTGTAGGTCATTTTTTTTGTGATTATCTACCATGGGAAGTCCTATTGTATTGTTGTGCAAGTACGGCAGCTATACAGCTGTATTAATGGTTGACAGGAAGCTTTTGTATGATTCTCTTTTGAACATGGTGCGAAACTGGTGGAGCTCGTTAAAAGAGGCAAGTGTATGTTTAACTTACGCATTGTCAGGACATTCACATTGCATGTTGGAGAATGACGATGACTTACAGGCAATGTTTGCAATTATGGGGACTGGTGTTGGAAATTCTATTAATGTTGAGGTGAAGGAGGATAATAATCAGTTTGAATTATCAGCTAAGGGCTATAGTAGTGAAGCTATTAGTGATGAGAGTAGTGAAAACTGTGAGCATACATGGAGGGATGAACATAATAGTGATGCTGATTTGTTGCCAAGTTTTAGTTCTAAGAAACAGAAAGTGTTATTGTCTTCTGCGTGGGCGAATGCCATTAGTCACGCGGGGCAAAAATTTGAAGGAGGTGTTGAAGAATTTTGCAACGAGCTCTCAAAATATTCTATTGAGCGTGGATTCGAATTTCAATATGTGAAAAATGATAAGACTAGAGTCACTGCTCATTGTATTTTTAAGGTGTCAAGGGATTGTATGTGGATGGTTCATGCTAGAGTTTGTCATTCTAATGATTTTTTCTACATTCGAAAATTGATAAATGAACACACATGTGGAGCAGACATACGGACAGCAACAAATGCACTCATGAGTTCTAAGTTGGTTTCTTGTATCATTGTAGATGAAGTACGAGGTACGCCGCTGAAGAGGCCTGTAGATGTTGTTCATCAGTTCAAGGTTAACTATGGGGTTAACATTAGTTATTATCAAGCTTGGATGGGCGTTGAAAAAGCCAAGGGTGATGTTTTCGGTGATTATTACTGTTCATTCAATGAGTTGAAGTGGTATGGTGATGCTGCATTAGCGTATAATCCTAGAAGTAAGTTATATTCAGTTAGATTATTGTACCGACACGAGGCGATTTAAACGATTATTTGTTGCTTATCGTGCCTGTATTGTGGGATTCAAGTATTGTTGTCCTCTATTGTTTCTTGATGGGCGTTTCTTAAAGGACGATACAAGAGCAATTTGCTTGCGGCAACAAGCAAGGATGGGAACCAAGGTCAATTAGTTGGAATTGAATTATGTTTTTATCAAATGTAAATGTATATCATTTAATTACAATTGTTTCAGTTATTTTAGATATGTTGTTCTAATGAACGAACATGTTATATTGTTAGTTATTAAATTCTATCAGTTGTATTAATAAATGTATCACTTTATGCATAATCATTGTAGTTCATGCAATAACATTATTTTTCTTTGTCTGTTTCAGGATTATTCCCAGTTTGATATGCCATTGTTGACTCCGAGAATGAGGACAACTGGCATTGGTTTTTATTACATCTCAGAAATATATTGGACACATCAAGGAATATAACGTTTGTATCTGACCGTAATGCTGGACTTCTTGAGTCGATTTCGAAGGTATTTCATCATCATATCATGCTTTCTATTTGTATCACTTGAAAGAAAATTTGCGGAATCAACTTAGTGGTACCCCTCATGGATTTAGGGAGAAATTGGTATCGCTTTTATCGAAATGTGCATATGCACCCACTCTTGATATTTTCAACCATTTGTATGAAGAATTGGGGCATGAGGGTGGTAAGAGAGTACATCATTTTTTGAGTGACTTACCTTCTCATCATTGGGCTAACGTATACTTTAAGGGATGCCGGTATGGGGAGATGTGGTCTAATGCAATGGAATCATTTAATAATTGGATTAGTGGAGAGTGACATTTGCCGATAACCCAATTGGTTGATAAGATACGTTTGAAATTGATGAATCAAATGTCAAGACGGAGGATCAAGGCAGAAGGGTGGAAAGGGATTATATGCCCTAAGATTGAATTTGATTTGGAAGAAGCATTTTAGGAAGGTAGAGGATGGGTGGTTAGTTTGTCTGGTGACGTTGTATTTGAGGTCCATTCAACACCTTCAGTATCTATTGATTTGAAGCAGAGGACTTGCTCTTGTGCGCAGTGGCAAGTTAATGTACGCCCATGCTCACACGCTGTAACTGCAATTAAGAAGAGCGGGAAGGATTTAAATTCATATGTTGATCCGTATTATTATGTTCAGATGTATGCAGCATCATATGAAGAATCCATTTTTCCTATTCCAACTGTGTGGAAAACAACAGATGAGTTACCTGCTGAATCAATACTTCCACCTTTAGCAAGAAAACAACCTAGGAGACCGCATAAGATGAGGATCCCCTCCAGAGGGGAAAAGTTGAAGCAGATAAAATGTAGTCATTGCGGAAAATTGAGGAACCACAATAGGAAAACATGTAAAGAGCCATTATTAGATTAGATGTTTTATTTATTTGGTCTTTTGGCTTGTTGATTACCAAGTGGTAAATGTATTATTTCAGCAGCTCACACATTCAATGGAGTGATAAATGTATCAAAACTTAACTTATGCACTTCAAACACTTCAAAAATTGGTTAATGTGTCATTTTGGTGCATACCTCTGCAACTTTCTCGTCCCTATCAATTAATAAATTGGTTGTTATGTAGTCTTATTGAATTGATGTTTTTCGTCTTTGTATGAATTGTTTGAACTACACAGATCACATTTATTGTCATTATATGTTGTTTAATTTGGTAATATTTTGATAATTTGAATTGTTTCTGAATTAATGTTTCAACTATACAAATGATATTGACTGTACTTTGATAATTTGAATTTTTTATTTTCTTCTGATAAATGTATTATTTTAATTTGTTAACCTACAAATAGTGTTTCTATGATGCACCTAACATTTTCAGTTTGTTCACAAGATCACTTTGTGATACCATGTATGTTTTCATTGCAACCATGGCACGTGGTGTAAGTTATGTAATTGACAAGTTCTGTGTAGAGTATTAGTGGAATTTGTATCAGTGTCATATATAACATCTATGTTATTTAAGCATATTCATACAAATATTTACGGTGAAAAATGTATAAGTTAAATTTGTAACAATGATATATGTAATTTACTGTTAAATGAAGCTTGCTAATAAATGAGGTAAATTGCGCCATATTGTTTTTAACAATGTATGTCCCCTGCCCAAAGGCATGACCTCTATTTTTTTGGGGATTAGCTGTGCATCAAAATAATTTCTGTAAAGCCTCATATTACTATAAATAAACCATTGTAATAAACACTAAATCGCGGAATAAAATTGCAGTACATAGATCATTAGTCTTAGTATTAAAATTTTTTAAAAAATTGGCAAAATTTCCCCTATTTTTTGATAATCCAACGATTTATCTGTTTACCAAATAACCTGTAGTTAAATAAATGAGCACAATATTCACAGGATCTGCTTTGATCCAACAAAAAATCCATAACTCCCCTAAAACCATCCTAACTTATCAATCATACATGTAAAACCTCATTTATGAAATTAATAGCATAAACCGATCAAATATGTAATTCCAAAACAGTAGTTCAAAAAAATCCATTGGCTAAATCTATTACTTTTAATCAAAAAATGTATGCATGTTCTACGGTACCAATTTCTTTACTGCCACGATTACAAACTGATACTTTACACTTATATATTATCAGTGAAACATGTTCGCTCGGCATTTAGAAAATTATGTAGCATCTCTGTCCTAAATCTTTGACAATCACTGTGGTTGAAGGAATTGTTGATGCTTCCATTGTTTACGTACTGTTTCATAATGTAACAAACAATAATTCTGAAATCAAGTCTGCACAATGATACGTTACACTAATTAGTAATAGAGTAAACATTATATTTCAACAATATCGACAATAACAAGTATCAGATCTTTTCATATAAATATATACATATACTTGCGTGCCATATTGTTGTTGTGGAGAATCTTTTACTGAGGTGATTTTCACTACAAGATCTTGTGTTGAAACTGCACCTCCAGAAGCTTCTTTGCAAGAATGGTCAATGTAATCTTTCTGCACAATATCAACATTTATTGTTACACGATACTTTTCAAACAATTAGTTAGTGTAATGTATTAGAATGAAAGATTATTATTTTTACCACTTTCTTTGAATGGTAGCAATGTGTGTCCCAGCCAGCCCGTGGCCTTATGGAGTTAAAGTGCTTCCACTCACCTTTTTCAGCATCAAGTATCAACAATGTCCAGTGGTTGGCATGATATATTGGGAAGATTAAGAAGTGACACTGGTATGCGACATCCATATTTTGATCTATGTATCTTTGAAGTGCAGTTTTGTCTTTATTCTTAAGAAGTTGCTAATTTTCCACAAATGTGCACATCACATGATATTGCTATTAAATTATGCATAAATTAAAAACTTTCGCATTTAACAGCTCATACCATAAACAAACTTGTGAATATGAATGATTTGTGTTCAACCACCCCACTTGCATTTTGAGATAACATGAGAAATTCGCCGTAAGCATCAATTAACTGCATGGATCAAGGTAATTGTCTTAGTGTTAATCAATTCAATTTCAGACACTTTAAACATTCTAACAAATCGATACATTTTTTATTGTTTCACTGCTAAATGTATCAGTTATTGCACTTGTTTGTATTATCAAATTTTAATGTGGTGGTAAAAAAATTTGCAATAAAATACTCACATTGCTAATCGTGTCGGACTCCATCACTAGATGTTTAATGTCTTCAACGAACACACAATTGTTGTGGACATTCGAACGCCACACAATAGCACTATTTTTGAAAATACAAAACAAAATATCTGTAATTTGTTTGTTAACGAGTTGTTTATTAATAGTTTAAGTTAGAGAGATACCTGGTTGATCCATGTCCCCATATTTGTATCAGGCACTTTTTGTCCCGTTCATCCATAGATTTGAAGATCTCAAAGTTATCGTTCAGTTGACGTAACTTTCCTTTTGACTGTTCCTTTTCAGGGATAAGGTCTTCTACAACAACTAATGCAGTTGTTGAATGTTCAATCTTTTGTTTTTTTGCAATCCTTCCACTGTATTGATAATCTTGCAGCCTGTGTTCTTTTCTTTCCTTTGTCTTAATCCGCTTGACCAATGAGCTTGGCCCACCATGTGATTTCGTGGTTTCTCGCTGCGTAATATCATGAACACTTGCCTCCACTAAGGCACCTTCTATTTTGGAGTTCGTTGCTTTCAAATTTTGTACAATTTTCCTCAGTTCAGCTATTTCCTTATCTTTTTCGGCTGCCAAAGTTGTAGATTGCCAGACTGTTGCATGCAGAAAGCATATTTTGTCGTTCAATTTCTCGATCAACAGTAACATCATTGCTGACTCCGTTTCCAACTTTTCATTTTGTTCTTTCAACTGCTTAATTTCATCTTCTTCTTCCACATGTAACTTCTCCCTTCCCATGTCACATGTTTGTTCCTTTTGTGCTGAATACTGTGCCCCAACATACGTTGCTTCACGAATGTTGCTACTGTAGTCAATTCCCAAGTCAAAAAAGTCGCTTGCATTTACAGGTGGTGTCTCTTTTTCTCGCTCAATTTTAGCATCTTCTTCCTCCTGAAATGCACAATTTTAATTTGATGATTTTGCAAAAATCTTAAAGCTAGATTTCTTTGAATTTTCAAAGAAATCAACTAAAATATTTCTTTTCCCACAATCACAAGAATGATCAATATATCTATTGTCATTTCCAAATTACCTACAATGGTAAATGTGCCAACAGTGCTGAATGTAGCACTAGTTTGGTGCTAAATGTATCAATATTCAATGTGTTCATGTCAAAAACTAAAAACAGCAGTAAATGTATCAGTTTGGAAAACCAAACAATCAGAACAGTGTAATTTTATTGTTTCTAATTTCATTTAGTTCAACCTCTAAAAACAGTGTGCATAGCTCTCCATCTTGCAACATTGGTTAACTTATCAACATTTTGGTGCTAAATGTATCAATACTATTTTGGTGCTAAATATATCAATATTAAAGTCATTGAGTTTAATATTGATACATTTAGCACCAAAATGTATCAATATTGAACTGAATGTTTTAACAATTTGGTGTATACCAATGCAACTAAAAATAGTGCTGAATGTATCAATATTTTGGTGCTAAATGTATCAATAGTCAATGCCTTAATGTTTCACTCTGAAACAAGTGGTAAATGTATCATTTCGGTAGATCACATATTCAAAACAGTGATAAATGTATCAACACTAAACTTATGCAGTTCAAGCACTAAAAAAAGTGGTTAATGTGTCATTTTGCTGCATACCTCACCAACTTCCTCTTCCGTATCAACATGTACCTTATCAGTGTCACCTTCTAAATGGTTGTCATCATGTATCTCGTACATATCTCTCTCCTCCTTTGTCAAACTTATTTCTTCTGCAACAACCTAGAGGTTCGCAAGGTTGATGAATATTAGCTGAAAGTACATAATTAACATCAACAAGTAGGCGCCAGTTGTGGTTTAACAAGGCTTTTAATGAGATGTATCAGTTTACAATTTGCACCTCGTCAAATGTCAATGTGTTGATTCTCCCTTTCTTCATTTTCCTATGCAGCTTGGAGACATCCCATTTCATTAGCCTTGGAATTGTCTTTACTGTGTCCTCTTCGATGATATTTGTGAGTTTGCAAAGCCAATACTACATAAACATTAAGTTGCGTTATAAAATGTGTTAAATATTAAACAGTGATGGTAATTTGAAGAATACGTACCAGAAGAACAATGACACGGTCGGTTATTTTATGTGGCTGTTTATGGTATTTCTCCATTGATGACATCAAAGCCCTCTTAATTGCTTCGGCCTAGTCATAGTTCCTCATGGAATCCAAGTATTCCATGTATTGTAAGTAGCTTCACTCAATTGTATGCCCCGTTGTTGGAAAAAAACAAATTTAAGCAAATATCTAAGCAAACAAGGCGGGCTACATCCTCAACATCAACTTGCCTTTTTTTCTTAATCAATTGTTCCAACAAAGACTTCATGTCCGGACTTAAAAGTCTACTTACTTTCCCTAACCTTCTCTGTACCAAGCCAAGTTCTGATTTGTTACAATATGAGTTGGTCATCAACTCCTTTCCGCAGCGTATGCCAAACACAATCTGTATTTCATTCCTCGTTAAGTGGATTTCTTTCCCACCAAGCGAAAAAGTTTTCTTCTGAATGTCAAATCTTTGAATGATGGCAGCCACATCTTCATCAAATTTTTTGAACTTTGCTATTCCTAGGTTCTTTTCTCGCAGTGCATCAACTAGGTTCCAAAATGGGGTTTTTCTCAAGGCTGTAATGTGCTCGCTTCTGAACTTGAAGCTGTTCAACAAACGAATCACCGAGTTTAGATTGGAACGGAAGTTGAAATTTACTTGGCCTGTCGCAGCTTCCTTCTTTGGTGTATTTGTTGGAGTGGTTTTTTTTTTTGTTTTCAGACGTATCAGTTTTCTTGTCTTTTGTTGCAGCCTCTATTGCAGCTTCCTTCTCTGGTGTATTTGTTGGAGTGGATTTTTTTCGCTTTGCAGATGTATCTATTTTATTGTCTTTTGTTGCAGCCTTTGTTGCAGCTTCCTTCTTCGGTGTATTTGTTGGAGTGAATTTTTTTCGCTTTGCAGATGAATCTATTTTCTTGTCTTTTGCTGCAGCCTCTGTTTGATCTTTCCGGCCATGGAAATTGTTTTTAGGCACAGATTTTGTTCCCATTGTTTCATGTATTGTTGAATGATCACTATAGGAAATAACACAACCAAATACTCATCAATTCAACTCAAATTATACATTTATGATCCCTAAAAAAACTGCTATGTATTTTTCAATTTAGAAGAAAAAACGATACACTTATGATTACATTACGATACATTTATCAATTAAAAATGTAATCACAACTCACAAGCAGCATGCGTCAATGTTCGAAACAGAAGTGATACATTATTAGACTAATGTGCTATTTGAATTTGGTATTCCAAATTAACGTGGAACTTGTTTTCTGCAAGAGTCACTCACAAAGCTGCTATATATTTCCTAGTTTAGAAGAAAAAATGATTAACGTATGATTCCATTACGATACATTTATCAATCCAAAACAATACAACCACCCACAATCAGCATGCATTAATTTTCAAAATAGAAGTGATACATTTACCCTACTAACGTGTTATTGCATGCCGATATAATTACAAATCACAAAATGAAACAACTACGCATAAGCAATATGTATCAATATGTGGGATATTGAAGTGATACATTTAACAGTAAAACATCCCAAAACTTAACAAATACTTTCTAAATCACACAAATGATACTTTTACAAGTTTGGCAGAAAAACTCATTTTTGAACATTTTAGGGAAAATAAAAATATACACTTCCAAATCCATTACAATACATTTATCTTTTCCAAATAAAACATCAACCCACAAGCATAATGAATCATTTTTTGAAATAGTAGTGATACATTTTCCAGTTAAACATCCCGAAAGACAAAAAATACATTCTTCGAACACAAATGATACTATTATCATTTTAGGGGGAAAACTCATTGATAACAGTACTCATAACAAGGACTACAAGAATTAATATGCCACGATATACATTAAAATTTTCCCAAAAGAAAAAATGGAAGAACAGCAAAGTCAATATCACAATCACAAATTAGCTTGTTATCTGTATTGTGTGTCATTACCCAAAGCTTAACTGATACATTCTTTGCACACAATGTATTAAACGATATTCGTCTAATAATATCAGAAAAGAAAAAGGGAAAAATATCAATACACATCATTTGGAAATCAACTGATAAATAACTATCTAATTTCTGGCCACAAATCACGAATGCTTTATAAACTCGAATGTTACTCATGGTCGAAAACCCTAAGCTTTTGAAAGTCGAAATGATAATAATGAATATATTTGTTTTAGGTTTACATATAAAAATGTTAAAATCGAACGTTATTCATCAGTGTTATCGATTTAGGGTTTAAGATTTCTTAGTTTTGTTATAAAACACGAGGCAATCGAACCCATACCTGTTCATTTACGAATTTTTCCACCCTTCCAAATCTAATCTCACCTTTAATGTATCAGTCATTCCTCTCCGCTGAACTGATGTTTCCATGCCGCCGAATAGTTGTTTCCTCTCCGTTGTCGTTGAGTTTCTATCGAAACGCCAATGCTATTCGTTTCCAAAATGATAATGTTTTTTAAGATGTGTTTTGGAAGTTAATCGCGAGATGTTCATGATTTTGATTTCTGAAAGAACCGCGTACGTGGGGTTATTTTGGTCATTTAAAACATTAACGCAATTAATATGGAACTGATACTAATAAAAAAACTATTGATAGGACTAAATGTAATACTATTTCTAAAAAGATGACTAAACCCTAAATTTTCCTTGAAAATATTTGTTTAAACTATTAAAAGAAAATCTAACTATTCAAATTTTATATTTAAAACAAAAGGAAAAGCAAGTAAAAGTAATAGAAATTACATTTCAAGAATGAGGGTGAGATTTAAAGACTTTTTATGGCTTTTGAGTTTAATAAAGAAAAAGAAAGAAAAGATGAGATAAAATGTCCTGAAAAGAAAATAAAACTTTAAAAGAAAGAAAATGAAACTTTAAAAGATAAAATAGGTACTGACATTAAAAGAAAAAAAATACTAATCAAATTAATACTAGAAGAAAAAGAAAATAGAATGTTATGAGGAAATTTAAAGTTAGTGATAAAGAGAAGAAAAAGAAAAATAAAAAAAATAAATGTTAGCAAAAGAAACTACATTTACATGAAAAGAAAAAGATAGAAAAATAAAAGCTAGAAAAAGAAGAAAATAAAATAGAGCATTATTATTAAAGAAAAGAAAAGAGGACTTAAAAAGAAGAAAATAAATTAAAGCTACATTACAAGAAAAGAAATAAGATACTAGAAAAGAAGATTACACTACTATTAAAGAAACGAAAATGAAAACTAGAAAAAAAATGTTAGGCTTAAAAATAAGATAAGATGAGGCATTAAACTAATATTACCAGAAAAGAAAAGAAAATGAACTATAACACTATTAAAGAAAAATTAGACTAATTAAAAAAAAATAAAAGCAAGAAAATTAAACTAATACTAGAAAGATAAAAGAAATTAAAATAACTATATGAAATGTAGTATTAATTACTACATTCACATAAGTGTAAGTGCATTATTTAACAATTAGCAACATCAATTAGTTGTAATTGCAAGGATATTTTAGCACTAAATTGATGAAGTAATAAAAATAAGAAAAAGAAAGACAATATACTTAGTGTGGATGTCTAAGTTAAGAAATTAATTAAAACCACAAAACTAAACAAAGCAAATTAAACAATAACAAGATTAACTACTAGAATAAAGGAAATATGCTAATAAAAATTGAAAATTAACCCAATCACTCAAGGAGAGAAGAAATGGAGTTTAGAAATATTGGGGGTCTAAGCGTGGTACCTAGATTGCCGGGGAATCCTCAAATCGGGAATGTGCCTCAACAACTCAACCCTCAGGTGGTGATCCAAGCAAGGTCCAATGTAGAAGGTTTAGGTCTCGATATTTCAGCAGGGTTTCGGTGTCGAGGCTCGGGATTTCTTAGCACCTCGGCAGAGCTTCACTCTCAAAACCTCACACTAATTTTTTTTGTCCTTGAAAACGTACCAGAGGTACGGTATTTATAGAGTTTTTCAGCCAATGAGATGTGCCACGTTTTTGGGACATGTCAGGCCATTTGGAGTTGGCGGTCGCCACAATGCAAGTTGGCGGTCGCTATGTTTTTGAAAGGTTCCACAAAGTTCTATGGTGGTCGCCATGATGCAAGTTAGCGGTCGCCATAATAAAAGGTGGCAGTCGCCATATTTGGTTAGGGTTTCCAAGAGGTTCTACTGGCGGTTGCCATAATGAACATAGCGGTCGCCTTACTTGGGCAGCAAGTTTCGATAGTTCGACAAAATTTCATTGTGTTGAAGGTTTCGGGTTCAAATACTGAGCTTAGATCACTTTCCGAGGATCGAACTGAAGCACTATTCCATATATTTTCATCATCGAATTCACCTAAGATTGGGCGGGGTCAAATTGGGGTGTCTACAAGTAGTCCAAACACTCACCCTAAGAAGACAAAATGACTTTAGGTATCAAACAAGGCGCCAACCAAACCTACTCAATGAATATGGGGACTCGCCATGTGAATTAATACGACCTTAGGTACTTCAACAAGGGTCTCACATTGAAAAGAGCAAAAGAAAACCCAACCCAACACCAACTAGTCCATACGCCGCTAAACTATCGAGAAACCTTCGATTTATCGCTGCAGACGTAGGCTCTACACCTCATCATTAATCCCTCTTTTGAAAGGGCTCACGTGATCAACCAACCAACCAGACATTTCTAGGGTACTCAACCCGAGCACTCGTGCTCACTGGGTAAAGTAAACAAACTTTCATCAAGAGGCTACGAAAACGTAGTTCCAAACTCTCACGACTATGGTGGTACAGGTTCACTGGACATAACTAAAAGGACCACGATAGGTGTATAAGACTTATGGAGATCAGAATCTCCTTGCATAGAGAAAAATAAAGAGTCGATCAAAAGATATTGACGCTCAAGTTCCACTGGGCTTAGCAAGCCAGAATAGAATAAACCCCGCACAAGGTAGCTCTCCTACTTACCAAATGGACCACGACAAGAGTACCATTCACTATGCTTAACCCTCTAACCCACGTGCCCCACTAATTGACATCTCTATATGTAAAGCGCTATCCAACATAACATTCACTAGTCCCACTGTAGATGCAAAAATAGATGAGATGAATGCGTGCGATGCTACGGCATTGACATAAACATTGGTTCAAGAACAGTATTCTAAAAATGTACCTCGAGTGATCGAAGGACA
Source organism: Heliamphora exappendiculata (assembly GCA_034768845.1). Classification (NCBI taxonomy): domain Eukaryota; kingdom Viridiplantae; phylum Streptophyta; class Magnoliopsida; order Ericales; family Sarraceniaceae; genus Heliamphora; species Heliamphora exappendiculata. Next base: position 842 of record JAOTRH010471519.1, on the reverse strand, counting down.
AGCTATGGCATCCGACACGACAGGTGCCACCAAAGCACTGGGCTCTGCATGGGTATACACTCGTCCCTGAAACATCTGCCCCTGAAGCACTCCCAAAACCCTCTGGACGTTCCCTTTCTAAGGGCAATCCCAACACATGTGGCCTTCTTGGCCACACAGGAAACAAGAAAATGGAGCCTTCTCTTGGGTTTGATTCTGCTGCCTCTCCATCTGTGGGGACTCCTTGGCGCGATGCCCCAGTTGTCTATAGTAAAAGTAAAACATCATTCGACACTCGAAATGTCCCAATGAAGCAATAGATGACGCGGGTGCTGAACGGGGTTACTACTGGGACCTCGTAGGATAAAGACTATGGCCTGTGGACTTTTGCTTCTTAAACTGACGCCCACCTAATTATGCCCTCATGTCTCCCGACTGTGATTTTTTCTCTCTGATCCTTTGGTTCTCCATCAATGCATAATCAATTGTGATGGCGGCCTCCACTAACTCCTTGTAGGCTCGAATTCTAAGAACCATAATCCTATCTCTGATAGAGGGTCGAAGACCCAGCTCAAACTGTTCAGTGCGTAACTCCTCAGTTACCACCATCTCTTGCGCAAACTGTGATAACTGTTGGAACACGGAAGAAAAATTTAGAACCGACGTCGTGACCCTAAAAATGGCGCATGCGTTTTTCATGAAAAATCATAACCATGAATAGATATATTAAGATTAAATATACCTTTAAAAACTTGAACAAGTTTTTTTGATGTAGAACAATGATCTGAGACGACCCAATGATCTTCTCACGTATATCCCGACGCACACGACGATCCCGGCGAGTGGGCACCGATCCAGATCTT
>JAOTRH010471488.1:0-26839 GCA_034768845.1 Heliamphora exappendiculata | reverse complement strand
TTTATATAAATTATAAATAAAAACATGTTGATAATTATTTATGTCAATAGTTTTGAAATTTTCTAAATTTTCATAAATAGAAAAACTGTACCGTTCTCACTTATTTATGTAAATAAATTGTTATTTTAATTTTTTCCTTTACCATCTATGACCATCATTTCTCCCCACCCACTCTAGCCACACGATTTAGCCCACTACCTCTTACCACCTTCTCTAGCCATTATTTTCGATTACTACATTTGATAATTACATTTGACCACTATTTCTAGCCACCACTTCCGATCACCTATTTAAACTACCATAACTATCTTACTATTATCATTAATGTTTAACACCTCCAGGTACTATATTCGACCACCACTTTCAAAAATTTATGTGCTAAATATGCATTTTTTTATACAAAAAAATAAACAAAAATATACTTTTCATTTATTATAAATAAAAAATAAAAAATTATAAATCCTACCGGGCCTTAACTCTCGAAAGAATTTATAAAAGTGCAATTAGCCTCTTGATCAGCTGGAGCAAATTGTTGCTTGACTTTATTCCAATGTAGCAATGTCCTCCGAAATTAATTTGATTTATAGTTTTGTTATTCTTTCCACGCACGGTAATCAAAGGGCATTTTTTAGGGACAAATAGTAAAATTAGCATCATAATTTTTTTTTTTACTATTTTTTGGCGTTAAAATTCAAATGTCTACAAATCAATTCAATATTGCCTATATTTTTGTCCTTTTCTTTTCGTTTCTACAGTTTTAGCTAATTTATTTTTTAAAAAATAAATAAATAAAATTTTTAAAGGTAATCAATATGTTTTATAAGTTATTTAAATATTCATGAAATATTCATATGCCATTACAAATATTTAAGTTTATACTAATATGACCAATCTGTTTTTTATCTTATATGATTCTAATGGGATTGGAATATGATACTATTTAAATGTATATATTTTTAAAACATGTAAATATTAATATTTTTACATTATTAGGCCACAAAAGATCTCTCTAATATTTTAACTAACAATGGTGCAATAATTTCTTTAGAGTTTGTTTGGCAATTTAATTTTAAATTAACTTTTTAGTTTTAAGTCATTTTAAGATAAAAAATTAAAAATTTTATTTGGTTAAAAAACTAGTGACTTTTAAGTGACTAAAAAAATCAAATAAACTCAATATAAAATTCTATAATTGTTTTTCAGCCTTAAATGAGTTAGCTATAATTATTTGGTTAGAGTTTATTTAATTTTATATATAGAGTAGTAAAAATTGGATATTGTTATAAGAAAAGCTAAATAACTTAAACGTAAATAAGCTAAAAACTAGAAGTCGAAAAATAAGACTTTTTGATTTTTTGGACTTTAAATCAAAACTCAAAAAATCCAACTTAACGCCGGTAGCTAAACAAAAGCTTAATCTCTCTCTTTTTTAGTTCGCTATGTGGTTTAAAGAGAAGAAACACTTTGTTGGCGTTGGAAACTATAATTAAATCGTTTTCAATGATAAATTATGAAAATGAATGAATTAATGACAACTTTTGGTCGAAAAAACGGTTTGATCTTTCAATGACAGTTTCCTTCTTTTTTGATGCATACTTTATTTGTATTCATTGAGTTGTCTGCTGGAAGAAATTATTCAATAAGTACCGAAATTTTAAAGATTTTTTTTAATGTATAGTTATGTAAAATTTTTAGCATTTAAAATACTAACACGGTAACACCGGTAAAATATTAAAAATAGTATAAGATGAGAGTTAATATTTTTAAAAATTACAATGTTGTTGAAAGTTTATATTAGTTGTGATATATTTTTTACTTCAAAAAAGTTAAACTAATATTATTAACAATCCTAAATTTTATTTTTTCATGTAATTAACAAGTATTAATATTTGTTTAAAGTTATTGAAAATATATAATATTATAGTGTATTTTGTTAAAGCTAATTTTGACATATTGTATATAATTAAAAAATTGACATGATTATAATTTATTAAATGACACTATCATACTCCCAAAACCCGGGATCACGCGATCAACTAAAAAAAACTTACATATAGAACTCAAGGGTTAAAAAAATTAATAAAAAATTTCACTAAGGATAAAAACAACGTCCCAAGGACGATTTATCTAAAACATATGAAAATTTCATAAGAAAATCCTATTTACTTTTATTGTTTCCATTAAAATATTTTTCCAACGAATTAATTTTAAAAAAAGAGTTAAACTATAGAAAAGAAACCTCTTGAACCCAAAACGAAGCTCGGACAAAGAAGATACATTTATATAAAAATAATAATTTCCAAATTAACTTCAAACTTAACCGTTCGAGCGGAGCCAAAATTGCTCGATCGATTGTGGTTGGCTGCTCGACCGTTACCAACAAATATTTTTCAAAACAATTTTCAAAAACTTTCTCATCCACCTTTCATTTCAAATCTTTTCACATGAAAAACACATATTTAAACGCTGAGATTTATAGAGATAGCTCCCAAAGCAATAAAATATCACAAAAAATATAATTATACAACGAGCAATGCTGCACAAATCGAAATTCAATTCAAAGCCCATTCATGCCAATTAATATCATTGGTCAGCGGTGGGACCCACGCGTTTCACCTTTTTATTAATTAATATTATTTCGCTTTTAATTACAATTAAACTCCCCATTTATTTTTCAGTTTAACTATCACTTTCTTTATAGGAATTCTAATGTTAGAGATATTAATTTATTTTATTAAAATAATAACTCAAATGATGTGGTATAATTATAATTATTAATATAATAAAATTCACATGAATTCTATTTAATTTTTATAGTTTAGATTGTGTAATATCATTTAGAATAATAATTTAATAAAAAAAATTAATATCCCTAGCGCTATTGTTATAGGAATGGTCCCATAGATTTTTGGAGTTAATTAATTTTTTTGTTATGACAAATTTAACCTCCAAGTAATTTGTGATAATTTTGTTTAGCTTCCTGCTATTGTATTGTACTAGAACGTTAATGGGAGAGCTGATAGTCATATTTTTAGTTAAAATTTTAATATATAAATAGATTGGTTTCTTAGAAAACTTATATTTTTAGAACATATTGATTGAGATTTATCAAACGATCAATATTCAATATAAAATTTTATAAGAAGAGATATATGAAAAATTAATAAATTTATTGCTTTTTAAAATAGGAAATTCTTCTCAGTTTTAAAGGCAGGAAATTTTTAAGTTGTTCTCAATTGCAAAACTAATTTCTCAATTTTAGCATTATTACATGTTAAATTTCTTCCGAACCAATAAATATCTTAGTTTCACATCTAAGAAATTTTTATCTTTTAATTTGTTTAGAAATTTTTATAAGTTTTAGTTTTAAAATTATAAGCTTTCTCGGGCGTTTTTATATAACTTGTGATTCTAAAAACTAGTAAATTTATTAAAAACGTGCTTTCGAACATAAATTTTGTTTATAAAGTTTTATAAAGATCTTCAATTTAGTAATATTTAATTTAGCAAAATTGAGTTCACTTACAATTTATTAACAAGTGATAAACAATATAATTACCAATACACACACAAACTTGTAATAATTTAATTTTTTTGTAAATCCAAAAGTTGATTAAAACCCTGTCACAATTTTTTACATTCAAAATTATCTCTTTAACTGACATATCCTTAATTAGTTAAAGGAATAAAGTTATAAATTTATTATACCATAATTGCTTTTTAATTTTTAAAATTTTAAAAAATAATTGCACATGCGTGTCACACTTCTAGCATACATATATAGAGAGATATTTTATCGCATAAATGACATCTCTAATAAATTTTGTTCTATTTTTGGAATTGAAAAATTATTATTATTACAAGAAAATAAAAAGTAATTAAATTTTTATAAATGTTGTTAATAATTAAAAAATTGGCATGTTTATAATTTATTAAATGACACTGTCATGTTCCCAAAATCCGGGACCACATGATCAACTAAAAGGAAACTCACATATAGAACTTAAGGGTTAAAGAATTAATAAAAAATTTCACTGAAGATAAAAACAACGTCCCAAAGATGATTTATCGAAAACATATGGAGATGTAGGGATCCAGTTCTTTTTTTATTTTGAGGTCTAATTAAAATTTGTTAAAAGACCTCAGCTGAAAGATGAAAACGATTTTAATTGTGTGAAGAAACTAATATTTTATCATGATAACGGTAATTATATGCTTGGTACTGAATAAGGATAACTATGGAGGATTGTTGAGTTAAGTTTTGAGGTATTTGGACAAAATTTAGAATTTTATATAATTGTTTCTTTAGATTCGCACACAGCGGTAACCGCTTAACCGGTCACGAGTCCGTTCAAGCAAACTGTCGGCAGAAACTTTTAAAAGTCGCGGGTTTGAGCCTTTTCTTTCATTTTTCTCTTCTCTCCCCTCTCTCTAACCCGAACCCTAACCCTAAAAAACTCCATTGGAGCATCTTGGAGCTCCCCATACCCTCATTTGGTGATTCTCCCTTAATCCCCTCTTGAGTATACATCCGTTGCAGATTGGAGTTACGCGTTGCAAGCTCGTTCCTCACCGTTCAGTTAGAAGTTTTGATCGTTGGAGCTTCCTAGGGCTTTTCTTGTGGATTTAACGCCAAAGAGGCAGGATCTATGACTATTATTGAATTTGTGTTGGATATAAGTTGTATACTTTGTGTATATACATAAAAACTTGAAAAATATATATTTTTGGAATCCTAGGTTGATATTTGAGGTTACAGTATAGTAAATCTCGTGTTTATGGATGATTTATGTTAAATCTATCATGCTATTCATGTTGGGGAACCTATAATTTAGGAATTGGTAAACTAGGATTTTGAATTGGATGAACTCTTGAACAAATTGAGGTTTTTTTTGTTGGTAAACTCAAATGGTTAAATTGACATGATTTTTGGTAAATTAGAGGTGTGGATTTAGGGGATTTTGAACCTCTTCATTCGAACATGTGAATTGTGAGAATATTGAAAATGTTGAATGATTTTAACTCTATGTGTGGGTTGGATGTTTACAAAAAGAACCGGGTTTAACTATTGGACTCGTGAGGGTTGTAATGTGGATGAGTTTGATCATGTTGGGTATGACGAGAGGAACCATATTTGGATTGGATTTGTGTGTGAAATTTTAAAAATAATAAAATGAATGAATGAACCGATTTGGATTCCATGATTATTTAATTATGGGCTAGTTCAGTTCCTCGGTGAAAGACCGAAAAATTATGCAGATTATAGATTTAATTTTAAAGAGGTAGGATCTATAAAAATTGTTGAATTTGTGTTGGATATGAGTTGTATACTTTGTGTATATACATAAAAGCTTAAAAATATATATTTTTGAAACCTTATGTTGAGATTTGAGGTCAAAGTATGTTAAATCTCGTATTTATGGTTGATTTATATTAAATCTATCATGCTATTCATGTTGGGGAACCTTTAATTTAGGAATTGGTAAACTAGGGTTTTGGATTGGACGAACTCTTGAACAAAATTGGGATTTTTTTGGTTGGCGAACTCAAATGGTTAAATTGACATGATTTTTGGTAAATTGGAGATGTGGATTTATGGGCTTTTGAACCTCTTCATTTGAACATGTAAATTGTGAGAATATTGAGAATATTAAATGATTTTAACTCCATGTGTGGGTTGGGTGTTTACGAAAGGAACCGGGTTTAACTATTGGACTCGTGAGGGTTGTAATGTGGATGAGTTTGATCATGTTGGGTTTGACGAGAGGAACCATGTTTCGGTTGGACTTGTGTGTGAAATTTTTTAAAAAATAAAATGAATGAATGAACTGATTTGGATTCCATAATTATTTAATTATGGACTAGTTCAGCTCTTCGGTGAAAGACCAAAAAACTGCGCAGATTATGAATTTAATTTTAAAGAGGTAGGATCTATGACAATTGTTAACTTTGTGTTGGATATGAATTGTATACTTTATACATAAAAACTTGAAAATATATATATATTTGAAATCCTAGGTTGAGATTTGAGGTTAAAACATGTTAAATCTCGTATTTATGGATGATTTATATTAAATCTATCATGCTATTCATGTTAGGGAATCTTTAATTTAGGAATTGGTAAACTAGAATTTTGGATTGGACGAACTCTTGAACAAATTGGGATGAACTCTTGAACCTTTAATTTAGGAATTGGTAAATCAGTTTTGAGAAAATGTAAAAACCATGATATGTGAATTTGAGGGCTTTTGAACCTCTTCATTCGAACATGTGAATTGTGAGAATATTGAAAATGTTGAATGATTTTAACTTCATGTGTGGGTTGGGTGTTGACGAGAGAAATCAGGTTTAACAGTTGGACTCGTGAAGGTTGTATTGTAGATGAGTTTGATCGTGTTGGGTTTGATTATTAGAGGAGTTCTTAACTCCAACTAATTTTAGTTATTAGCTGTAACTAAATCTTGTTGTAATTGGTTTTATTCCAACTCTATTAGCAACTATATTAGTTAGTGTTTGTGAGAGTTAGATAGTGGCTAAGTAATCTATGGGTGAAGAGTGCAAAAATGGCCTAGAGTAATATATTGGATATAAGTCAGACCTAACCTCTGTAACATGTAAGAAAAGATAATGGAAAAAGTATTCTTGCTGCATACGTTTAGTTCTCTGGCTTATTTATGTTCTCTCTACATTGTATCATGGTGTAGATACCTTAATTTGAGCCTGCCTAATCTTAAGTAGATTCAGGTGAATCCGATGACGAAAACAAGTGGAATGGTGCTTCAGTATTATTCTCGGGAAATGATTCAAGCTTAGTATTTGAACTCAATGATCAAAACCTTCAAACTAGTGCAATCACTTTGAGCTGCCAACTTCAAAACCTTGAATTGCCATGTTGGAACTTTGGGGTCGCCATGTTTATTGTGGCGACCTACACAAGAAATTCTTGAAAACCCTAGCCTAAGGCAGCGACCGCCACATTGAACCATGGGGTTGCCACCTTCATTGTGGCGACCACCAAAAGAAACCTTAGGAAGCTTGAATTTTTTTGGCAACCGCCCACTCTGAACCCGGTGATTGCTAACTCCAAATGGCCTGACGTGTCTCAAAACGTGTCATCATTTTATTAGTTGAAGAGTTCTATAAATATCGTACCCCTTAATACGTTTTGAGGATAGAATAATCGTGAGAGAAACTCTGTCAAAGCAACGAGAGAGTACGAGCCTCGACGCCGAAACTCTGTTAAAGTACCGAGAACCGGACCTCTGATACCGAAACTTTGAAACCCTAACTTGGATTGGATCATCACTTGAGGATTGGATTGCCGACTACCATTTCCCGACTCGAGGATTCACTAGCGATCCAAGTATTCTGTTTGGATCCCTGGTCTTTTTATCTCTATTTTCTATTTTCTTGAAGTGATCGGGTTAATTTGATTGTTTTATCTTACATATGTTCTTATATTACTTATATAGTTATTTTAGTTACTAGAATTCATTTGGTTTGCAAAAAATGTGTTTAGTTTGGTAAATTAGCTATATTCATATTATAATTCAAATCTTAGCTTCTTTAGTTTGTTTGCTTCACTCGCATTGCACACTTGCACTAAGTTTGTTAATTCATTAATTAGTGTTAACATAATTGACAATACAGCTAACGGTGTCGTTATTCTTATAATTCAAACACTTATATGCATATGGTTGTAATTATCAATATTATACTCATATTTTGTATTTCTTAGTTAACAGTTATTATATTGTTTTGTATTTGTCGTTATTTACATTTGTATTTTCCTTTTAATAATAATATAGTTTTTTTTAATAATATTCCCTTTCTTTTTTCTTTTTTTTTCTCATTAAAATTTTTTAATGTTAGTTAAAAAAAAATTTTCATTTATTTTATTCTCCCCTTCTCTTATTTTATTTAATATCAAAATTCATAAATTTTCTTAATTTTAGTTTAATTTCCTTTCTTATAACATTTTTTTTAATTTTTCTTTATTCTATCCATTTTTCATCTAAAATCCATAATAATATTTAGTTTTATTTCTTTTTCCTTTGGTTTTCTTTATGTTAGTACTATTTCCTTTATCTTTTTCAAAAAATCCCATTTTAATTTTGATTTAATTTTCTTTTGTAAACTTTTCTTTTGATTTCTTTTTCTTTTAAAATCTTTAAGTTTTCTTTTGTCAAATTAGTGCATAAAATCCTTGTCATTGATTGTTAGTAAGTTTTTTTTTTAAATATAGAATTTTTATACATATTTTATTTTACTTTAACATTTCTTTTCATTAGAAGCTAATTATGTAAATGCAAATATAGATTATTTTTGGTAATATGCATATTTTATTTGCTTTCTTTAAAATCATGTTTTAGATTAACTTAGGTTATTTTAAATTGTTTAATAGTATTATAAAAAGGTTCATCCTCGTTTTAGTATAATTTTGATTTTAGTTACTATTAGTATGTTTTCTATTGTTTTATTGGTATTATCGCATGCAGGTTTACTTCATGTATCATTTAGTTAGAAATTGCATGTCGTAAGACTTAGGATTTTCTTTTTTTATTAGCTTTGTTACAACGTTCTATATATATATGCTATGTATTTTTTATATTTGATTTAGGATATTCTCTTTTTACCTCTATTTTTTATATTTGCATGTATTTGAAAAATCTTATTAAGAACTAGTGATGATTAGTAGAGGCCAACCTTATGGTTGGGCGAACGAAGTGCCTAACACCTTCTCCAATTCGTAACTTAATCCCTGAATTTTTTTCACTAATTAACGTTTTAAAGATCAATAGCCCATTTTTGTTTTTCTTGATTTTTCTTAAAAATCAAGTGGCGATTCCATTTTCAATAAAAAAAGATTTTCAAAATATAGCTTTCAATGTGTTAAAATAATTTCTAAACATTTTTTGAAATCTCATATTTTTGAATAACACCAAACCCCAAAATCCCGGCGCCACAGTATTTTTTCGCGACTCCGTTGGGGACTAGTTTACAAAATCAATTAAGAGGGCTAGATTTGAAAACATCATTAGTTCTTAATAAGAATTTCTCATTTGCATTCTCGCATGCACGTGCATTGTTCTAAGCCCCCTGCTTGGTTGACTCGATACCCCGATCGATTTACTGTTTTGGGGCTATTGGGAAGGCAGGCAAGTCTTACTAACTGCACGCTTTCATAGGTGCGGTAAAAGAGTTCGTGCGTACCATTTGACAATGCACCACACCAGGCATGAAAGATATATACTCGGCTCTATTCAGAAGGTATCCTGATTATTGATCAAAATCGGCCATTTCTGCATATAGTAGCTGAGAACACCTCATTAGGTGCTGCTGACCCAGTATGATTATTTATTTTGTTCGTTGTATGTTTTGTTTGCGTTTGTTAAGATTGTTTGTTCGACTTAAGCTTGTTCCTTTTTTCGGGTTTGGCCCAAATTTTCTGTTATCCTTTGTTGTTTAGATCAGTTTTCCTTCAAGTTCTTACCCAGGTTTTGTTCTTCGCCTTATTTGGCTTTCATACCATTAGTTTTCTTCTCGAGGTCATGCCCGTGTTCTAGTTCAAAGCCTTTAGGATAGCTTTTCTCCCTCTTTCGGGTTCTTCCTGGGTTGTTGATTTTATACCCCAATTTTTGTATAAGCTCGCTTTCTTCAAACCCTTGCCTAGGTTCTTGTTTTATAGACCCATGTGAGCTAGTTTTGTTTTCCTACCGAAGTGCTGCCTATTTTTTCTTAGAATCTTAGGTTAAATCAGTCCCTTTGGTGTAGAGCTATTTTCTTGCCAAAGTGATGTCCGTTTCTTCCTTTAGGTTCATTGGGTAGACCTTCCTTTTCGAGTGTTGTTGGTCCCCTTCATCCTAGTATTCAGCTTTTTAGTTGTTGTGCTGCCAGTATGAGCCCGATAGAGGCATTGCTTCAGTTTCAGTGATTTTTTTTAGAAGTGTCTAATACTGGTGACTCTACTTTTAAGATCCAAGTTTTCTTCGAGTTTAGACAATTGAGTGGAAAAGATCACAGTTAGCATGTGTCTAGGCTAGATCAGTAACAGGTAGACTCTACAAGATATCTGAACAATCAGTTGAATCATCTGAAATAGCAGAGAATGAAGTGAATCTGACAGTCCTGATGAGGCCGATTATCGACATACAAAGGGTCGTGGAGCAGCAAACCCAAGCTCAAAACCAGTACCAAGCATAGGTTCAGGCAATTTAGGCCAATTTTTCATGTGTAAATGGATAGCCAGAGGATACGAATGAAAATGGTAAAGATTTCTGGGATGATAACTAGGGACAAGACGCACCACAAGTTGCTGTGCCACCTCGGGTTTCCTGCCTAGTTGTGATAGAAGAGGAAAACACAGCTCAGTCTCGAGAGTCCGCGTTGGCATAAAAGATTGACCACATGGAGAAAGTTTTGAGGAAGGCAAAAGGATGGAAGAGTATATGTTGGACGTAGGGAGACTATGCTTGTTCCCAGACGCGAAGCTACCAGCGAAGTTTAAAATGCTCGAAATGAAAAAGTTCGATGGAACTGGTGATCCTTGAATTCATTTGAGGATGTATGTTGGTACTCTCTTTTCCATGGGGATCGACGATCAGTTAAAGGCTCAACTTTTCCACCGCTCTCTTTCAGGGGTCGCTCAGAGGTGGTTCCTTTGCCTTGATGTTACATGGGAGGAAATAGGTACAGCCTTCATCATCCAGTACAGTTATAACGTTCAGCTGGACGTAACCACTTGAGCGCTGGAGACCATTCGCCAGGAAAGACGGGAGTCGTTTGTTGACTTCCTGACCCAATGGAGAGGTAAAGCGGCTAAGATGATGAATCGACTGACTGAAAAGGAACAAGTAAGGATTGTGGTGAAAAATTTGCAATCCCCCCCGAAACGCTAGTTGATCACACAGTCGCTCTCTACTTTTTAGCAGCTATTTGATGCCGTGGTGCAAATTGAAGATGCAATTCAATCCGAGGATATTGAGAAGTTCAAACCCAGTTAAAAACCAAAGAGGTCTTTTCCCGCCAACAATCAGAACTAGCCCACCTCCACCAACCTTGTTTCTCGTTTGAACGAGGTTAACCTTTTGAATTCCTCATCCTCCACCCAACATTCAAGCAATACCTAGTAAACAAACAGCAACCAGCAGTCACATCAAAGGTCGAGGAGGGTCTTTACTCCCCTTAATATTTTATTATCCACAACCCTGAATCGACTTGTCAAGAAGGGGCTTATTAAGCTGTTGGATCCTCTGCCCACACTGATCCCTTACCTCTAAGGTACATTGCTTCCCAGTACTGTGCTTATCACCAAGGCCATGGGCATTTGAATGACAAATATATGAGGTTACATCATGAGATTCATGACCTCATTGATAACAAGGTTATCCCACCACCATATGTTGTTTTGAAACCAAACATCACAACCAACCCACTGCTAAACCATGTCAAATAGGCCGAGGTTAACTACATGTATTTGGAACAGTCACATGATCCTAGTCGATACATCTGTTTGGCACATCTACTGCGCCCATGTGTTTCAGCTTTTGAGGATCAATCGTCATGTTCATTGATTATGGCTAAAAACGGTTGGGATATGATGGAAGAATGGAATGACGACGGTTGGGAAGGGTATCAAATAGAGATTCAAGCTAACCACTAGGAAGAGGAAGAGCATAATGAGGAGGATGACTGGCTATTGGAATACCCAGCACGGCCATATGGATTCGGCCATGTGCTAGATGACATTACTCTCCCTCAACTTTTAGAGGATAATGCTTATGTTGATGAAATGCAGTTCTACTAGTTGGTTCAGGTTGTGTTAAAATCAGAAGGAGATGAATGGGCTAATTTCTAGGTCGCTCTAGAACAGCAAATAAAATACATTGAAGAGGATATCTAGGAAGATGTCGACAATACATGGGCAATTGAAGGTGAAGAGAAACAGAGAGGAAGAATGGTTAACAGTGATTTAAATGATCTGTGGGCATTTAAAAGCCCTTTATGTGTTGATGAGGTAAGGTAGACTAAAAATGCAATGCCAAGACTGTGGGATCCTAAAGAAGGAGTAGAGAACTTGACTAGGAGTGGGCGGCACTTCAAGCTTGCTCAGCTTGAAAAAGGACAAGCAAGTGGAAAGAAAAAGGAGAAGAAACAGGAAGAAGAGGACGATGCTGTGCTGAAATAGTTGAAGAAAATGCAAGCCAACGTCAGTATTTGGGGTTTACTAATGGCTTCATACCGGCACCGACAGGCCGTGTTGAAGGTTTTGAACAAGGCTAATGTTTCAATAGATGCAACTCCAGAACAACTTATCGGGCTCATTCTATCAGTTATGGAGCCTAAGAGTATTTTCTTTTCTAATGAGGACTTGCCAACAGAAGGAAAGAGCCATAACAAGCTGCTACACATCACTGCTAAATGCTTGGAGAAATGAGTTTCGGTGACTCTCATTGATAACGGGTATGCACTGAATGCCTGCCCACTCAAAATGGCTATCTGCTTAGGGTTAAAGCCAGAACATCTCACACCTAGTAACCAAGGGGTTTGGGCCTATGATAACACAAGACGGGATGCGCTTGAGCTAGTGTCCTTTGTAGTATCGGTGGGACCACTAGATTCTTCGATCGAATTCCATGTGGTGGACGTGCCGATCTCTTTTAATTTGTTGCTAAGAAGGCCATGGCTTTACAACCCAAACGTCCAAGCGGTACCTTCCACTCTCCACCAGAAGTTGAAGATGATCAAGAATGGTGCAATGTTGACAATCTATGTGGAAGATAGTATTCAAGCCCAAGAGAAGATGGTTCGACTCTCTTGGAGGTGTAACACGGAGAAGGAAACGCGTTTTTAAGTGGATGCCATTATGACGAGACTTTAGTTGTGCAAATGCTGTTGCAAGAAGAGGAGAACTACATCAACCCGCGAGTTGTCATAATGATGAAGCATATGTCCTATTTCCCAGGGATGGGGTTGGGGCGTAAGCAACAAGGCATTCCGAAACTCATTTAGGTATTTCCAGCTTCGCAACGTTTCAATCTTAGGTACAAGCCGATGAAGGAAAATTTGGAAGGGCCAAAAGGGGAACGAAAGAGGCAAAAGGCCAGGTACTCAGGTACACTAAATGGCTACTTTGTTAAGAAAAGAGAGAATTTTTCATACTGTGGCTTCCTAGAGCCGTGGTGTGAGACTCTGACTTGTTTTCTTTTTTTGTCATTTTTAGACACGCGTTACATGTTTTTGTTTGACCATATTGTTACTGCTTTTGATGCATGATCGAATTTAGATATGCATGCGGGGTCGGTATGTTGTGGCGCGAATTTCAAAATTTTCAAAAAAAAAATATTTTGAATGCCTATAAATATCTGGAGTTAGATATTTTCATAAAGATATTTTTTAAAACATCAACAAACTTCTTCTATTCTCTCTAACCCTCTCTCTAAGTTCTCGGGAGGCGGGGGTTTCATTTTTTACGATCAAACTGTTGATCCTTGTTATTGGCGTCGTAGTCTATGTGTTCATCTTGACAGAATTTTATTTTGGCAAAGCTCGATTTTGCATGTGGATCGAGGCATCGAGTTTTGAATTCACCGAGGTTGAATTTTGGACCCTACTACTGTATAAGGGTGTTACATGTAATCGTGTGTGTTTTTAACAGTTAGATTGCTGTAGTATGATTTTCTGTAAAGTTGGATTTTTGGGGTTAAAAACTAGTTGTTATTCGATTTCGGTGGATGAAATCATATTTTGAGAGTTTCTTTTGAGGGTTTGGTGTTTGGTTTGGGCGTGTGGATGTCCGAGGGTGTTAGATCGGGGTTTAAAGGTGTTGAATCGAGATTTTGGAGGCTAAAACAGTGTTCAAAAACTGTTCTCGCCTCTGTTCAGTCGATCGAACCGTGAGATTCCGTTGACTGGATCATATTTTTGGGGTTCGATCGACTGAACCTCAAGGGTCAGCCGACTGAACCATGGCTGTTGGCATTTTTTGTGGTTCCTAGTGTGTCGTTCAGTCGACTAGGGGTTGGGTCCGGTCGACTAAAGTGCTGGGGTGTGTGATGGTGGTTTGGTGGTTGGGTTTTGGTTTTCGATTGGCATCCTATGGTATTCAATTGATTAATTTATGGGAATTAGTTGATTCAAATACCTGTTGATTCCTTTTGGGGTTTGGTGATCGTGTGGTGGTTTTGGGGTCGTGTTGTAATCCCGGGTGTTGTGTAGGTGTCATCCTTAGAGGTGGCATGCATGGTTAGATGCGGGTTATTGGGGCATGGTTATGTGCGCGGTGCTTGTGCATCATTGGTTGTGGGGCATGTTTAGACCCGTGGTCCCTTTGAGGTATAAGGGTTGTGTTTGTGTGACCTCAGAGTTTAAGGGGATTAGCGTTAGCCTTCGGTTTAGGCTTAGTGCTATGAGTTATTGGTTGTCCCTGTAAGTGGATGTCGGGTTTTGTGGCGGGTGATGTCATGGTTTAAGGTTATATGGCTATATGCACTTATAGCTGGTTTTATGCATTTATAACTGTGGCTTATTATGCATGGATTATGTAAATAGATTACATGGTTTTGGTATCGTTACGTGTACTATAGTTGCATGCTTTAGAACTCTGAAGTTTTATACACATGGTTATGTGGAATATGAAGAACGGATACATGTGATGCATGTTGCATGAGTTACAGGTTTTATGTGAGTTGGGTGTGCAGCATGTGATGTGGTTTGTGAAACGTAGTGATAGTACGCGGCTTTATGCATTTAAATCCTGATTATGTTATGCATAGGTATGTTCGGTATTTTCCCGTGATGTTCGGTGTTATCCTGTGATGTTCAATTTTATCCTGTAATATGCAGTTTTATCCCGTGGTGTGCGGTCTTATCCCGCGATATACGGTCTTATCCCGTGGTTTACGATTTTATCCCGTGGTATAATCCGTGGTCGGCGGTTTCATCCCGTGGCTTATGGTAAAGTATGCGATTTTATCTCGTGGTTTGGTATGAGGTTTTACCCCATGGTTTGGTTGCGATTTTACCCCGTGGTTTGGTATGAATTTTTACCCCGTGGTTTAGTCTATGATTTTACCCCATAGTATACGATTTTATCCCAGGAATGTATGTTTATGTACGGATCTTTATCTCAGTGTTAGGACTGTGGTTGAGGCGTGTGAGGGCCAGTTGTATGTATCATGAATTGCATGTACTGTATTATGGGACGGATAGACCAATTTTCAAACTGTTTTAAGAGCCGTGTGAATCGCGATCTAAAAACTATTTTCTAACTATTTTCAAGGCTCTTATGAGTGAGTCAAAAACATGGTTGTATCCTCCTCGCTTTCCCTTGCATGCAAAATTATTTTTAAGGCTTGAAAGAGAGTTTAAAACTGTACCTCGATTTCCTGGCATGTTTTGTTTATACTGCATACTTGTCTTGTTTCTGCTGAGCCTTGGCTCAAGGTGTGGAATTTTCTTTTCTTTAGGTACCGGTCACGCAGGTTGATCTGGAGGTGCTAGAGAGGTGAAAGAGTTATAGTCTTCCTTTTTATTTCTATATGTATCATGTATGCTTAATACATGTTTCTCGGCATTGGAGCCTTGTAATGTATGCTGTTTGGCATTTATATATAATGCATGTATGGTTTACTTTGAGTGTGTATTCTCGGATTGGGTGTATGTTTGGTTGTTTATGGGTGTTTCACGTGACCCAGAGTTTAGGGCGTGACAGATTGGTATCAAAGCTCTGGGTTCGAATACCTAAGAGCCGTGGGAAGAGGTTGCATCACCATGTGAGTTTGATTGCGTGTGCTTGGTTGCATGTATTTAGATATTTTGATAACATGAACGTGATAGCATGCGGGTCATACGTGAATGATGTGTATATGTGAGCATGGGGGTTGAATCTTAGGAGTGATAGTCCTGTTTTGGGCATTTGGATTAACAAACTTGGGAGCTAAGTTAGAAACGCGTTTACCTAACGTGATTTCTAGCAGGAAATCTGAGCAGGTTATCCAGATTGAAGTGTCATTCTTGTTGGTTCTCCTCGGTATATGGGGTTTTGTTTAGCATGAACCTATGTGCTTGTGTGTTAGCATGCTTATGTGGTTTATGCTATGTGCTGCATCTCACGTTCTGTCTTTTTCATATAGACGTGATGTCTGCGAGACAGTGCGAGGCCGTGATCAAGGCCGTGGCCGTGGTGTTGGCCAAGGGGAAATTCCTATCCCTGATGCTGGGGATGCAAATGGTCCCCTGGGACCGATGGACTCGACGGAGTTGTTGCGTGTGCTGTCGGGTTCTATCCAGCAGTTGGTTAGAGGTGAGATTGTTAGAGAGAGAGGGAGTACATGAGGCTAGGGCTACAGTGGCGATGCAGGAGTTTAGGAGTATGGATCCGCCTACCTTTGCTAGAAATCCTGATCCTATTGTGGCGATTGAGTGGCTGGAGTTGGTGACGCAGATCCTCGACACGTTGCAGATCGTGGAGGATGAGTTGCGGGTTTCATTTGCCACCTTCAGTTGAGGGGCGCTGCTCATCAGTGGTGGAAATATGCCAGGACGACTGTGGGAGTCACATGGGCGGCTTTTACAGGAGTGTTTCTAGAGAAATACTTCCCAGCTTTGAAGAGGACTTTGTACAGGGAGGAGTTCTACACTCTTACTCAGGGGGCCATGGACGTCATGCAGTATGAGGCCAGGTTTACATGTTTATCCTGATTTGCACCGGAGTTGGTGAGTACAGATAAGCTACGATCGATGAGGTTTTAGCGGGGCTTGAGGCCGGTGATCAGGGAGCGTGTGGTCGCGATGGGACTTCGTGTGCTCACAGATCTAGTGGAGGCAGCAGCGAGGGTGGAGAACACTATGACTGAGATTCGAGCTTCTAGGGAGGCCCAGACATCACAGGGTGGGACCGAGGCACGGACAGGTGGGCGTTCCAACAAGAGGCAAAGGTCCTATGGACCTAGCTTTTATCCATCTGGACCATAGCAGTTCTTTGCACCAGCACCATCAGTGGCTTCGTTGGGGAGGTTAGAGTAGAGGGAGGTCAAATGTTATCGGTGTGGACAGCCAGGGCATCGTGTGCCAGATTGCCCGCAGCCGAGACAATATCGAGACCTACAGTTGAGGCAGTCTCAGAGCTTCATACCGGATCAGTCACAAGACAGGGAGATGCTGGTTTGTTACATATATGGCCAGATAAGACATATTCGTAGGACTTGTCCTCAAAGGGAGAGTGCGCCGAGTACAGTGGGCACACCTAAGGGTTCGTATGTGCAGGAGCGACAGCAGTATTTTGCAGTTCAAACTTCCCGGATGGCAGGTGGGAGTACGTCAGTTCAGTCGGTACGGCAGCCAACAGTGCCGAGCTCTGGTGGACAAGTCAGAGTGGGATTGCCCCGAGCGTGTTCCCTCATAGCTTCCAGGGCACCGATTATGCCGGAGGATGCAGATATGCCTTTAGCGAGCAGAGGTACTTTTTGAGTATGCAGGCTTTGGGCTAATTTCTTTTTTGCATCTGTTTAGGAGTTGGTGATGGATTCTGTGGGTGGTGCACTGTGTTGAGGCAGTGGTTGGTGATGATGTGAGGTTAGGGTGAGTTGTAGATCCCATGTCTTTGAGATAGTTGTCCATTATTTAGGATGCCTAACCTTGTTTGACTATATCCTAAAAATGGTTTGGCTGGCCATCTCGTGTACCTGTGTCGATTGTGATCGACGAGGTTGTTTCTTTTGACCTTGAGTTGAATTTCGGGAGTAAAATTCCTTTAAGGGGTAGAGTTGTGAGAGTCTGACCCGTTTTCTTTTTTCAGCGTTTTTGGACGCGCGTTACGTATTTTTGTTTGAGCATGTTTTTACTACTTTTGATGCATGATCGGGCTCAAATATGTATGCAGGGTAGGTTTCTAGGGCTGTGAGCCGTTGTGGCGCGAATTTCAAAAATAAAAAAAAAAGATATTTTGGAGGTCTATAAATATCTAGAATTAGATATTTTCATAAAGATATTTTCTAAAACTTCTCTAAAAAGATTTCTATTTTCTCACTGCCTTCTCTCTAAGTTCTCGGGGGCCCGGGGATTGGTTTTCGACGATCAAACTGTCGATCCTTGTTATTCGCGTCGTGGTCTATGTGTTCATCCAGACAGAATTCTATTTTGGAAAAGCTTGATTTTGCACGTGGGTCAAGGCATTGAGTTTTGAACTCACCGAGGTAGGATTCTAGACCCTACTGCTGTATAAGGGTGCTACGTGTAATCGTGTGTGTTTTTAACGGTTAGATTGCTGTAGATCTAATTTTCTATAAAGTTGGGTTTTTGGGGTTAAAAACCGATTGTTAGTCGATTTCGGTGGATGAAATCGTGTTTCGAGAGTTTCTTTAGAGGGCTTGGTGTTTAGCTTGGGCGTGTGGATGTCCGAGGGTGTTAGATCAGGGTTTAAAGGCATTGAATCAAGGTTTTAGAGGCTGAAATAGAGTTTAGAAACTATTCTCGCCTCTGTTCAATCGACCGAACCGTGAGGTTTCATTCACTGGATCATGTTTTTGGGGTTCGATCGACTGAACCTCGAGGGTCAGTCGACTGAACCGTGGCTATTGGCATTTTTCGTGGTTTCTAGTGTGTTGTTCAGTCGACTGGGGGTTGGGTCCAGTCGGCTGAAGTGCTGGGGTGTGTGATGGTGGTTTGGTGGTTGGGTTTTGATTTTCGATTGGCGTCCTATGGTATTCAATTGATTAATTTATGGGAATTAGTTGATTTAAATACCTGTGGATTCCTTTTGGGGTTCGATGATCGTGTGGTGGTTTAGGGGTCATGTTGTAATCTTGAGTGTTGTGTAGGTGTCGTCCTCGGGGGTGGCATGCATGGTTAGATGCGGGTTGTTAGAGCACGGTTATGTGCGCGATGCTTGTGCATCATTGGTTGTGGGGCGTGTTTAGGCCTGTGGTGCCTTTGAGGTATAAGGGTGGTGTTTGTGTGACCTCATTGTTTGAGGGGTTTAGCGTTAGCCTTCGATTTAGGATTAGTGCTGTGAGTTGTTGGTTGTTCCTGTGAGTGGATTTCAAGTTTTGTGGTGGGTGATGTCACGGTTTGAGGTTATATGACTATGTGCGCTTATAGCTAGTTTTATGCATTTATAATTGTGACTTATTATGCATGGATTATGTAAGTGGATTACATGATTTTGGTATCATTACGTATACCGTAGTTGCATGCTTTAGAACTCTGATGTTTTATACGCATGGTTATGTGGAATATGAGGAACGGATGCATGTTGCATGAGTTGTAGGTTTTATGTGAGTCGCGTGTGTAGCACATAACGTGGTTTGTAAAATGTAGTGACAGTACGTGGCTTTTTGCATTTAAATCCTGATTAGGTTATGCATAGGTATGTTCGCTGTTATCCCGTGATGTTCGGTGTTATCTTGTAATATTCAGTTTTATCTTGTAATATGCAGTTTTATCCTGTGGTCTGCGGTCTTATCTCGCGGTATACGGTCTTATCCCGTGGTTTTCGATTTTATCCTGTGGTATAATCTGTGGTCGGTGGTTTCATCTCATGGCTTATGCTAATGTATGCGGTTTTACATCGTGGTTTGGTAAGCGATTTTACCCCGTGGTTTGGTTGCGATTTTACCCCGTGGTTTGGTCTATGGGTTTACCCCAAAGTATATGGTTTTATTCGAGGAATGTATGCTTATGTACGGATCTTTATCTCAGTGTTAGGATAGTAGTTGCGGCGTGTGAGGACCGGTTGTATATATCATGGAATGCATGTACTGCATTATGGAACGGATAGACCAATTTTCAAACTATTTGAAGATTCGTGTGAATCGCGATCAAAAAACCATTTTTCAACTGTTTTCAAGGCTCCTGTGAGTGAGTCAAAAACATGATTGTATCCTCGCTTTCCCTTGCATGCCAAATTATTTTTAAGGCTTGAAAGAGAGTTTAAAACTGCACCTCAATTTCTTAGCATGTTTTGTTTATACTACATGCCTGTCTAGTTTCTGCTGAGCCTTGGCTCACAGTGTAAGATTTGCTTTTCTTCAGGTACCGGTCACGCAGGTTGATCTGGAGGTGCTGGAGAGGTGAAAGAGTTGTAGTCTTTCTTTTTATTTCTAATGTATCATGTATTCTTAATACATGTTTCTTGGCATTGGAGTCTTGTAATGTATGCCGTTTGGCGTTTATATACAATGCATGTATGGTTTACTTTGAGAGTGTATTCTCGGGTTAGGTGTATGTTTGGTTATTTATGGGTGTTTCACGTGGCCCAGAGTTTGGGGCGTGACACGTGGGTTGACGAAAAAATTAATCGAAAGTTGTCAGGATTGGAAATCTTTTTTAACCATCAACTATCTGACGCGAAAAAAGAGGAGGTTGTAAGAGGGAAAGAAGAAGAAGGAGCACAAAAAATACAAGAAAAGGATTGGACAGATAAACTAGATGACATTAACATGGGGGCATTATTTAGCGAGAAGATGGTTCAGATGCAGATAACCAATCAGGACTGTTTAATGTTGGCCTACAACGCACCAGCTAATTACACCAAGCTCATTGTGGATGTGGCTGCAAAGAATGCAAAAACCTGGTCTGTGGAGTCTTGTAATTTGCATGTTGGTTGTCTCAAGTCTGAGTCGGAGTCCTGTGAGTCTATGGTAGAGAGCACATCTGTTTGTGCGTCTCCCCCTACCTTTGCTTTTGAGCTTGTAATCCCTTCTCTCTTCAATGAAATAAACGAGATTTTCGGTTACTCTATTTTGTTTGATTTATTTCATATGCTTTCCATTGAATTTGAATTTGACGGGAATATCCCTGAAAAAATAAAATTTTTAATAAAAAGAGAAGAAGAAATGCTCGCTCAACCAATAATTAAAGAAACTTTGTCAATAAATCTGGGTAATGAAACTAATCCACAAATTGTACAAATTGGTTCTTTTTTATCTTTAGTTGAACGTGAGTAATTAATAATTTTATTAAAAGAATTCAAAAATGTATTTGCATAGTTTTACGAGAATATGTCTGGCATTGATCCCGACATTATCTAACACCATATCCCTTTGTACACTGATGCTAAACCGGTCAAACAAAAGTTGAGACGAATCTGACCAGAATGGGCTCTGAAGATCAAAGAAGAGGTCACTAAGCAGATCAACGCTAGATTCCTGATGGTAACCGAGTATTCGAAGTGGGTGGCCAACATTGTTCTAGTTTTGAAGAAAGATGGACGCATCCAGGTTTGCGTGGATTTTTGAGATCATAACAAAGCCAGCCTGAAGGGCGACTTTCCATTGCCGCACATTGATGTCTTGGTAGACAGTATGGCGGGGCATGCCTTATTGTCATTCATGGATGGTTTTTCGGGTACAATCAGATCCTAATAACCCCCAAAGACAGAGAAAAGACGATGTTCACTACACCCTAGGGAACTTATTGTTATCGTGTGATGCCATTTGGTTTAAAGAATGCAAGGGCAACCTATTAAAGGGCTGCCACTGCTTTGCTGCATGACATGAAACACAAGGAGGTCGAGGTAAATGTGGACGATATGATCGTAAAGTTCAATGATTGGGATGGCCATATTGTAGCACTGCGGAAGTTCTTTGACAAAATTCGAAAATATAAGATGCAGCTAAACTCACAAAAGTGTGCCTTTGGAGTCACCATTGGCAAGATGCCTGGATTCGTGATTACACAACGAGGCATTAAAGTCGACCCTTCAAAGATCAAAGAAATCTTAGAAATGCCTCCTCTAAAGACTGAGCGAGAAGTCAGGGGCTTTCTGGGTAAGATACAGTTCATTAGTTGATTCATCGCAAAACTAACAACTACCTGTAAGTCGCTCTTTCGTTTGTTGAAGAAAGGGGTTAAATTTGAATGGGATCAGAAATGCCCAGACGCCTTTGAAGCCATACGTTTGTATTTGTAAAGTCCACCTGTTTTGGCTCATCCCGAACCTGATAGGCAACTGTTCTTTATTTGTCAATGACTGATTCAACTATGGGATGTATGCTGGCACAAGAAAGAGAAATCGAGATCGAAAAGGTGGTCTATTACTTGAGCAAGAAGATGATGGGGTCAGAATTACGATATACGCCACTAAAAAAGATGTATTGGGCTTTGGTTTAGGCTTCCTGAAAATTGAGGTATTACATGCTGTCTTTCACTGTAAATATAATTTCCTGAATGGACCCATTAAAATACTTGTTTGAGAAATTGGCATTAACAGGAAGGCTGGCCTATTGGCTACTGTTATTATCAGAGTTTGATCTCAATTATGTTCCCTGAAAATCAGTCAAAGGCAGAGCGGTAGTAGAGTATCTAGCAAACCAAACAGTCGAGGGAGATGAAGACACAGAATTCTAGTTCCCTGATGAACAGCTGATGAGAGTTGGGAATGACAAGTGGACTCTATATTTTGATGGTGCATCTAATTAGTATGGCTATGGAATAGGAGTTCTTCTCGTTACTCCTGACGAGTCACATGTTCCTTTATCTCTAAAGCTCAATTTTGAAGTTACCAACAATCAAGCTAAGTATAAAGCATGCTTAGCCGGGTTGGAGGCAGTCTTAGAACTAGGGGCAAAGAAGCTGAAAGTCATCGGAGACTCAACATTGATGGTCTCACAGGCAAGAGGAGAATGGAAGGTCAAGGACTTAATGTTGATTTTCTACCATCAAGAGTTGGAAAGACTGATACCATGCTTTGAATAAGTGGTTTTCACTCACGTGTCGAGGCTGCAGAACAAGTTTGCTGATGCACTGGCTACTCTGGCATCAATGATTGTTATACTACTCGGGGTTAGAATGAGGCCATTGACAATCGAGCAGAAGAGAAAGCCAGCATACGAGACGATAGCCGCAATCGAAGAAAGCACTGATGAACTTCTGTGATATTTTAACATTCAGAATTTTCTGGAAATAGGCGAGTACCCTAAGTTTTCTAGAAAAAAGGATAAAAGAGAAATAAGGAGATTGTTTACATAGTTTATCATTTGCAGGCAAAGATTGTATAAATGAGGGTATTCTGGAGTCAAAAGCTAAGTGTCAACAGTGAACAAGGGCAAGTGCCGATGAAGAAAATACATGCGAGAGTCTTTAGACCTCACATGAGTGGAAACATGCTAGCCAAGAAGATCTTACGATAAGAATATTTTTAGATGACAATGGAGACAGACTGTATACAGTTCGTGTGAAGG
Source organism: Heliamphora exappendiculata (assembly GCA_034768845.1). NCBI lineage: Eukaryota > Viridiplantae > Streptophyta > Magnoliopsida > Ericales > Sarraceniaceae > Heliamphora > Heliamphora exappendiculata. The sequence goes on along the minus strand of JAOTRH010471488.1, from coordinate 3,659 downwards.
TGTCATAAGTGTCAAAATTATGTAAACCTTATGCATGTTCCTCCATCTCAACTGTATAACCTGACGTCACCATGACCGTTCTCAGTATGGGGCATTGATGTGATTGGCAAGGTAACACTAAAAGCGTCAAATGGGCACGAGTTCATTTTGGTGGTTATTGATTATTTTACCAAGTGGGTGGAAGCTGCCTCCTACTCAGTACTGAAAGCCTCTCATGTTGCCAAGTTCATCAAATAAAACATCATTTGTCGATACGGCGTCCCTCAAAAGGTCATTTCGAATAATGGCTCGCATTTCTAAGGTGAAGTCTTGGATCTCTTCGAAGAATATCGGATAGTGGCCCATAGTTCGTCACCATATTAGCCACAGACCAATGGGGTAGTCGAGGCAGCAAACAAGAACGTCAAGAAGATCTTGCAAAAGATGATCAGCTCACATAAGAATTGGTCGGAACACTTACCGTTCGCACTCTGCGGATACATGACGTCGATTAGAAATTTAATGGGAACTATACCATATTCTTTAGTGTATGGGATGGAAGCTGTGCTTCCCATTGAGGTAAAAATCTCTTCACTACGAGAAATAGCTGAGGCTAGTATTCCAGAAGTAGAATGATAGAGGAATCGGATGGAAGGCCTGCTTTTGTTTGATGAAAGAAGGCTGCAGACTTTATTTCATATACAGGGGTATCAAAGAAGGATAGCTAGAGCATTCAACAAGAAGGTTAAGACTCAGGATCTCAAAGAAGGTGACTTGGTTCTTAAAGAAATCAGAGCTCCCATATTTGACCCGAGGGGCAAGTTTAAGCCAAACTGGTCCAAACCATTTCTGAACAAAACCATCATGACCAGTGGTGCAGTAATCATCATAGATTTAGATGGTAATGTGTTCTCTACTCCAGTCAACCTTGACCAGCTCAAAAAGTACTACCATTGAGTGAAAAAGAAAGATAAAATAAAAGCTTGCTAGGTTGAAACTGAAAAGGTAGCCCAGACAAAAGTTAGAGCAGCCCGTAAGGCCAAAAATTCGAAAGGACGATCTTGGCAAAAGTTAGGACCCCATAAAAGGAGTGTGTTAATACTCGAGAGTAAACCAAGCCTGAACTACGTTAAGGTCTGATTCCAGTTTATTGGGATACATAAGCAACTTCTTGTAAGAAGTCCGGCCACATTTTTTGTTTTAACCATCTTTGAATCCGGGTATGACAAATGCAAATTTATTTTTAGATTTTGATAATAAAGTTGTTCAAATTGCAAAAACTAAAAAAATTTGGATAAATTTTGAACCTTTTTAAACATAGTGTGGTTTTTTTGTTACTTTAGCTTGGGTTACAAAGTATTGAAAATAAAGGTGGGCACGCAAGTCCCAAACTATAAAATTAAAATAAGGAAAGCTATGAAATCTTGAAAACAAAATGAGTCCTTCAAATCTTCCTTCTTTTTGCTTCATGTTTTCTTTCTTCTTTGTCTCTCTTCTCCCAATTTTGCACTAACCATGCCTTGTACTCGTCGAAAAGCTCTGAGCACTCCAGCTCCTACATCTCCATCAATGAACGAGATGACTTAGCCTCCTGATATGTTGCTAGAAATGGGGCCTGCAGTAAAGACAAAAATAAATGGCTCCAGACATCGTGGAAGATAATCTGACTCTAACCAAACTACCGCATATCTGGTGTGGACAGTAAAAAGTGGATAGTCATAAACCAATCACCAGAACGCCGAGGTGATCCATAGTGGTCATGGTCATGGTAAGAATCTGCCACTAGGAGTATTGCCAAGTAATGTCTGGGCCTGCCAAGGAGGAGAGATACTGTTGCCAAGCTGCCTTGGTATTGTATATTTGATAATAAGGGCGGTAGAGGAGAGCTACAGCACTATACCTATCTGTAGGAAGTTTCTATATAAGGTTCACCTTCTCTATCAGCCAAATCTGCAAAAAGGTAAGAGAAAGCAGTAAGAAAAAAGCTGTGCAAAGAAATAAAGATTGGAAGGGAGTCTTAGATGGCCGATGAGGATTACGAGATGGATGGAGGATATCATGATGAGCCCTTGGAGCCCGAACCTGAACTAGATGAAGGGGTAGAAGGGGCCGGTTGGGGAGCTGAGAGGGCAACCTCGAATGACATCAAAGTATGAGCGTACTTTGGGTACAGTTTGGCATGAATGCACTCGTCATGGTTGAGTTTGGATGAAACAAACCCCCTTGAGGGCGCATCAAAAGGTCCCTAACAAAAAGACCGGGCAATGGATGAATTGAATGTTGAAGACTCGAGGAAGAGGCAAGTGGGAGGTAACTATCAGGGGCAATGTGTTCTTAGATGACAATATGAAAGGTGTCGAGTTTACCTGAAGAAGCAAGGGGCTGCCAGCAAAGGTGGTAGTCTCGTCGCGGTGAACAGCGTTTAAGCTAATCAATGTCTTGGCCAAAACCAGTGGGACAAAGTCTTTTCCTGACCACATTTGACCCACAATATCAACTAGTGCACAGCTAACTCGTCCATCAGAAGAAATGAGAAGGTACCAAGCCAAGAGGCAGAAACACAAGGCATAGCGTCGCCGCAACTGAAAGTTAAGGCCGCTAAGATCGCCAGTAAGACGAAACCTCTCAATAATCCAAGGAATGTTAAGGCAGTTGTCAGATGTCAAGAGAAAAGCTTTCATCCCTGATAGGCCATAGAGTTATATTATCTATTGCCGAGTCAAAAGGAAGAAAATGGGAACAACAACGGAGCTCCACGGGGTCAGGTCTAAAATAGCATCAAATTCCTCTATAGTGGGGCATAACTCCTCTAAACAAAAATGGAAGACATGGGTTTGTGGGTCCCATAGCTGAGCAGCAGCTTTTAATAGTAGTTCGTTAATCCTTACAGCCATAAGGGAAAACAAGGAGTTGATGCCAAACGATGCAAAGTGTAAGCATTTGATATGGAAAAATTCCTCAAGCCATGCAAAGAATAGACCATGGAAAAAAGCCATTTTGATGAAAAGTGACATGAAATGGGGGACCTTCGGAGCTGTATTTATAAGGCATGTGAGGGTTGGGCATCAAAAGTTCAAAAAAGGTAAAATTATAGTGGCGACCACCACCTTAGAGTATGGGGCCGCCATCATGAAAGTACACAATACGGAGATATCACTTTGCTGACCTGGCGACCGCCACATGTCTCTTGGATTTTGTGGCGATCGCCACTATGGATTATGGCGACCGTCATGTTCAAAAGTGGCAGACATGTTATGTTTGTAGTTTCTGTAATTTTTTAGACTTGTATCATACATCCAGAATAGTTTAAGCAATAAATGAGGAAAAGTCATGCAACATATGAATATATAAAGCAGTAAATGGCATGGAAGCCCAAATGCATCAAAATGCGATAGAATATATCAAAATGTAAAACTAGGGCATGCTGGTTCATAAAACCAAATGTACTAGAATAAATGTATCAAGATGTATGTGGAAACTGGGGCACGCAAGCCCATAAAACCGAAGTGTATCTAAATGTATATAAATGTATCTGAAGGGGGAATCTCTCTCATCCCTCATCGCCTCTGACTTACCCGATGGGAAGAAAGACCGGCTGTTAGTGTTGGTATACTAAAAATTATATTTTTAGTATTTAATTTTATTTTAATAAAATTAATTTTCTATTTTATGAGAATCTT
>JAOTRH010471467.1:0-26840 GCA_034768845.1 Heliamphora exappendiculata | reverse complement strand
AACAAAAATAAATAGAAAAAGTTGAAGTCAATAAATTTTTTTAAAAGTTATAGTCACAATTTTTAAATTACATTTTAAAATATACGAAATATACATTTTATTGCAAAAATCCTATTCGGCTCTCGTCATCTACCATTACCGTCAACCATCATCGTCGATCACTGCCTTGCTGCCTTTGCACCACCGCCTTCGCATAATCGTCAATTACCACTATTCCCACCACGACTAAAATCGTAAAACTTCTTGAGTCGAAACCTTTTCATTATGTCGAGATCTTCTTATCGTCTATTCGTAATCTTTGATAAAACTTGAATCAAAATTCTTCAGCTCGTCGTATTAAGATGTCCACAAATCGAATTCGTGAGGCGACAAAATTATCATCTTCTCGATCGTCAGCTTCACCGATAATATCCTCTGCCCGAATAGAGAATGAGTTAACAACGTTGGGTTAGAGAAGAGAAAAAAATTAAAAATTAACGGTGTTGGTCAATATACCATAGTAAAAAACGATTGATATTTTTTTTGTTCATGATGAATTTAATTAAAAAAAATTTCAGTACAAGATTTTTTAACAAATTTAATTTTTTTTAACAGCACGCTTTTTCTTAACGGATTTAATTGAATTTTTTGTAACTCATATTTTTTTTTGAAATTTTCATATTCTCAAATTAAAACATATAATTTTTTTCATTCCTTATTTTAAATTTTTAACAAAATTTTAAGAATATTTTAATTATTAGCTAACTCATTTCTTTACTTTTAAATTTAATATTAAAATAAGTTTAGTAATTTACAAAAATTTAAAATTTATTTAGTAAATACTTAGTTAAATTAAATACTTTGTTCTTAGTTAAATTAAATATTTTGTTAATAAATAAAATCAAAACGATGTAGTTTTAGCTTACATATTTCCCGCCCAAAACAAAGCACGGTTTAGCAGCTTTGATTTAGTGATTTCAAATTTTTTTTGCTCACAGCAAATCCTAGCACACACCAAACCCTCCTAGCAGCGGTGGTCACGCCGCCGCCCATCCACGGCGTCACCGGCCTCATGAGGCCATTACCCAAATTACTTGTTTATTAAGTGCACCCTTATGTTATATCTTGTATAGTTATGCTTTCTTTATATTATAATTTTTATATTGATGATATTAATAATTAATTATTGATGTTATTTTTAATGTTGTTATATATATTTTTATATATGAATTTAAATAATAATAATAATGCTTGAATTATTTTCGGGTGATGTCAACAAGTTGATGTTTTCAGAAATACTCTATTCAATGCGTTGATGAAAAATTGATGTAACATAACTATGTTCAATGCATTGATGATTTAATCTTTTAGTTTTTGCTTGGCATTTTAAAAAATTTATAATGTTTTATTAAAGGAGTACTGTATTATTTTAAATTTATGATATAAGTTTATATTTGTATTGAATGAATTAATATTTTTTTGTTTACATTAACTGGATGAATATTTTTATATTTGGTAATGGAGTGAATGAAATATTTTTTTAATTTTTTATGTCTTTAAATTCATATATTTTTAAATTTTAAACTCATATTACAGGTTCTTAATAATAGTTATTTCACAAAATCTTAAAATAGATATTTTGCAACTAATATATTAGTCGTTGCTTCGGACGTTTGCCAACATTATAAACATGTTATTCTTTTTTTTAAAAATAAGATTTTACGGCGATGTTTTGTACTGTCGCTAATATCTATCGCAAAAGAATTACAATATTTTTGTAACTGTATTTCTTGGTAGCAAAAAATGTGCCACCATAAAAAATTATTAGAATTTTATTTGCGATGGTAATAATTTAGTCGCTAAATAGTTTTTGCGATTGGGAATTTATAGTTGCATAAAAGCTATTGCGACGGCCGAGAACGTAGCTTTCAACACTACATTTGAGTCGGTAATTGTTTTTTTAGGGACGGTTACATAGTCGCTATAGGTCTAATTATTTGCGACTGCATTTTTGCGGTCACAATGACAGGTTTAGTGGTGTTTTTTGAGACGAGCATGTAACCGTCGCAAATAAATATATTCATCGTCGCAAATTAATTGTGTTGGAATTTTTCCGTTGCGAATACTTTTTGTGACCCCATTATTTGTGACCCATTAAATGCCGTCGTTATACCGTTGCTAAAAGTTTTTGGCGACGGGAGAACAACTCTTTGCGACAGGAATAACCAGTAGCAAAAAGTCACTTTTCTAGTAGTGTTTTAAGTTATCTAAAGTTTAACTTTTATACATATAAATTTAAGTTTAATTATAAAGTACATGTATAATATACACTTAAAATAGTATGTGCATGTGCCCATAAACATGTGTGTGAACTGTCAACTCTGCATTACGAAGCAAAAGATTCATAAAGCTGCTGTTGGTAATTTTAGGTAGCTTTGAATCTAGGACAAGGCATTCATAAAGACCACTTGCATTTGAAAGGATGATTATAAAATTCTAAATGGATTTTTTTTTCTCAGGAAGCTTCCTATTCTTACATACATTATAGTCCCTCTTTCTCTTTTCTGGATTTTTAATTGTTTCTTTTTTCCTTATGACAGCAATGATGATGCTGATGATTCTACCGGAGGGATGAACCTCATCCAATTAGGCTGAACCTGACTTTTAATAATTGTAATGGCAAAAGAAAATGAAGAATAACCCATTAAAAACATTTACCCATTTAGTTGAAAATGAGGTATTCAGTAGTACTGTTTGTTGATGGAGTAAAAAACATTTTTATTGAAATGACCTACATTTACCGATTAAGGGACAGAGAAAAATAACCCATTTAGTTGTGTTTTTTCTCATTTGTTGGAACTATTACTTGAAGTAATAATATATAGTGCAAGGTTGATTACTACCCTTCCCCATATGTAATATGTTGTTCTCAAGCACATGATGATCAAGTGGTCGATCTGTTGAGGTTTTATCTGAAACGCTGGGTCGCTGCCCCCATGAATCAGGATGACTAAATCATTTCGTTATCCCGTGAAACTAAACAGCCTTAGTTTTGCACCACTTTAATCAACACAATATCAGGATGGAGGTGAAGTCTTAGTAATTATTCAGTTAATGAGTGACCTTATAAAAGAGTAAAAACTTGTGAAACTAAAAAGACTAAAAAAAATATTTGAATTATTTTATGTGAAGCCAAATCAAAATAACGTCAATGGTTAATTTATTTTAGATCTAGACAATTGCAAGCAATAATAAAAATAAACTAATTACACAAAATAGAGGTTTGCGATTTTTTAAGTAGAAAACTCCCACTCGAGTAAAAATAACGGGATTAATTCAAATTCAGATAAATCAAGCACTATAACAGTGAACAATTACAAGACCACTTATAGAATCCAGTCGAATCCTCAACTTAGGCACCTTAAATCTCTTTTGCCAAATTCATGTGCACCGTTTTTTCATACTTGATCACCAACACGCCAGATCTTTAATGTTTCATAGAAGTATCGAATCCTCAATACTTCACGCTAATATAATCCATTGCCAGTAAACTTAGAAATCCATCTAAGTCGAACAAGAATTTTATTAGTTCTTTTTTAAACTCAAAAAACACTCAAAGATATGACTTGAAGGTAATCGAGAAGGTCTGAAATGTTATGCTCTAAAGTGTATTTATCGAATCAGGGGTATACCTCCTTATGTAGGCAAAAACCTGCAGCAATCTGAGTTTTGATTAAACTAAAATTGCTAGGAGTTCGCTCGTGCGAACTATTTATCGCTCGAGCGGTCAATTGACATTTTGTATACTGCGTGAACTGCACTTACTCAAACCTGCTTTTAATTAGTAATCATTTGTACATTGAGTTTCAGGTGTTGTACTTCGATATATTAATATGAATAAGACTCCGACTTGATACTTTTAATATAATTAAAATTCTAAACACTTTGAGATTCCTAACTTCAACAGGAGTTTTAATAATCCTATAACTCCTAAGCGAATCAGGATTTTTATATCTAGAATTGTAAAGACAACTAAATTCCTTCAATCATAGAAATTTAATTTTAAATAGAATTGTCAAAATTTAAATCGACTCAAAGTTTTAACAATTTGTTTTGGAGCTTGCTTGCTTGGGAAGACAAGAGCATAGATCACATATTTTATTCTCATCTTTTATTTGATTGGGAATGAAGAGAAAAATCAAAAAAATAAAAAGAGTGATCTCAGGTAGAGAGAGAAATTAAGAGTGGTTCATAAATTTTAAAGAGATAATCGATATTAATAAAAAATATAAATAATGTGACAAAAGAAATAATAGTTTACAAATTATTAGAACTAATTAAAAATATACAAAGTAAGAATGGGATTTTAGATGTTCCAAATTTTCTTGGGTGAAAACAATGGGTTTTGGAAAATTTATGTTTTGATGAGTTAAGAAATGAGTTAAGAATGAAGCATGATGGAGAGATGACAGTTCCTTGAGGTCAACGTGAAGCCATTCCCATGTGCAGATGTGCGTGGACAATGCCGCTTATTCAAGGCATTACGACCAAGTGCTCCATAATTCTTTGCAAGTCTTCCATTCAGTACATCATATTTATGTTTGAATATCTTGATTGAAAAAATATAAATTTTCCTTTATTTAACTATTTGCAATCAATCACAACTACAAAAACCAACAAATGAGAAGAACTCACAACACACAAGGTATTTTTATGTGAAAAATTCAACGGGTAAAAAATTACGGGACAACCAAATTCAAAAATCAAACACCAACTATGAACAAATGCACAAAACAACTATTGGTATGATCTTGATGCTCAATAGAAGTCTAGGTCACTAGCTAATTTCGTACACCAATAATGATCTATATAAATAGATTCTCAAATTCTAAGCAGCCAGAATTTAAAAACAATTAAACTGTCTTGGCACCGCTCGAACAGTTAGTTGGGTGCTCAAGCGGTCAGGTGGCCGAGGCTCTCTCTCGAACATCCTGCTAAACTGTGTGTTTTCTTTTTAGACTCTAAATGACACCCGCATTAAAAAACTAAACACATAGATTATCTAGATCCTCTTAAGATCTTAAATAATTATAAATTTACCAAAAACAAATAAGCTTCTTAATCCAAAAGATTTCCTAAACACAAGGACAACCAAAACAAGTAAACTTTCTAATATTCTAACTTTCCTAATCACCTAGACATCCCATATCACCTTGGATTTGTCATATAAAGTAAAACAAAAAAAATAAAAATTAATTTGAATTAATTTTTTTACAATCTTTTTCTTTACAAATCCAAGTGAACACAATACACACAACCCATACAAAAATCAAACCACACATATCATCAAAAAAGCAACATCTCACTTCTTTTTCCAACCCTTCAAAACAAATATCAAACCACAAGATAAATCTTAAGCCATTAGGGAGAAAAGAAAAAAAAATGCCACCACAAACCAATGTAACCAAAAGAAACAAGAATTAAACCAAATGTGCCAATATATCCAAAACAGAAATATACTACCTCCCTACACACCAATGTATTAAGGCAAAAAATACTCCCAACTGTAAACAATGAATCACAACAAAAGATCCAAGTTAAACTGTAAACCATTTGTAAACCATCCAATCATAAATGTAAATGTAGCAACATTAACCTTACCAAAAAAAATAAAAACCAATGCATGTATGCCAAAAACTGAAACTGTATCATACCACAAAAAAAAATATACCCACTCACTCCCCCTTTGTGGAACTTGGACGTAGTCAGATAGAGCCGCCACTGGAAAAAAGGTCCCGAATCAATAGCTCCAAATGATCAAGTCTCGTGACAACCAAGTTGGGCGGCAACGAAGGACTGCGAGGATTCTCCCTCAAGAGAAAGCGAAGAGGAGGCACTAGGAATATCGTCGGTATCGTCATCCTCATCCGTGGAGTCAGACATGGCAACATGTGTGGGGATGTGAGCAACACTACGAGAGTACGTGCGACGGGTGATAGATTTTGAGATAGACACGAAAGGAAGACTAGGAGAAATATGGAAAGAGGAAAGAGATTTAAGAAAATTGATAATGAACAGGCCATAAGGAAGAACGACAATTTTGTTGTCATGGGCAACTTTGAGCATGGCAAAGTTGATATATTATTATAAAATCATATAATAATTTTATATATTATTATTATTATTATTAATTGTCTTAACAAATCATATTTGTGTTAAAAAAAAAATAAATAGTGATATTTATGTGCATTCATTTGTTAAGGTACTTATTGAATAATTAGTGATATTTATGTCAAGTCTGATCGCTTATGCTGTTGTACCTTTTGATTATGGTATGTTATTATTCGATTAAAAAATAAGACTACTTTATGTATTTGTAATATTTTTGATCAATTTTGATTTTTTTGCATAAATAATTGACACTTAAATTATTTAAGTGGATCTATTTTGAACACAAGAAAAAAGTCTAACTAAGTCGGTCCAATACTCTAATAAAGGATTGGAGAGAAAATGAGAAGAATGAGATTTTTTTTATAGAAAAGACAACAATAAGAGATTTAAGGCAGGACATCTTGGTTATCCTTCACTAGCAACAACTGAGAAGAGGCCTCCTTTTTTGCGTCCGAGAGGCATAAAATTCACTTATTATTTATTAGTTGTTAGAAAATTAAGCATTCGATTTAATTTTTTTTATTTGGTAAATTTGTAACAAATTATTATTTAATTTTTTGATATTTGACATTTATTTTTTAAAGTTATGATTGAATATTACAGCATAGCAAAAACAAAACAAAAAACATCAAAAAGTTACAAGCGGTGTTAACTCGCTTGATAAATCGCTCAAGTGGTCAATTAAGCAGTCAGTCTCTGCTAACAGTTTCTACATCCTACATGCATTGTTATTACCCAAAATGTTGAAAAGGACAAAAGTACTGCGAACATGACTCAACCGTTCAAGTGGTGAATAGATCGTTCGAGCAGTTTGTAGTGTGAACAGACTTAAAATTGCTGGTAGGCTTTGTTGTTTTGATGAGCTGCTATATAAAGATTGCTATAGGGTTTTGTAGGGACTATCTCTTGATTACATGATGTATATAGCCGCCAAACTAGCTTTTATAGAGTTGATCAAGAATATCTTATGTGCCACATTGAAGAACATATTTGGAGTTCGTCCATTCAAATCACTTGATAAATATTTAGCTTTCGTCTTGTCAAGATCATAATCAAGTACCCAAACCTTCAACGTTTTTTTCGAGTTCGTGGAGTCTCTTAAGTTGATTCTCAAGGGTTTTAAGTCCGTGGTGAATTTCATCAACAGTTAAAATTAGTGGTGGATTTCAGTGGTAGCTAAGTACGAAGTTGGTATACATGGATTCAGCAAGAGTAGGCTTATATTCGTATATTGTGAATTCAACGGTTGTTTGTAAGATTCTCTTGTAATCAACGACTTGTTATAGTGCTTGATCTTTCTGGACTTGGATTGGTTCCGTAGTTTTTACCCGATTTAAAATTTTTAACATAAAAGTCGTCTTGTCTCATGTGTGGTTGTGGTTGCTTTTTTTCTTATTTGTGTGATTGCTTAGTTTTATTTATTTGCGGCATTTGGCTTTTATAGATAAATTAATTAGCTCCAAATCAATTGGATAGATAGGTTTTTCAGTTTAAAATTTGGAAAAAAAATTAATTTGTATTATTTTTCTTGTTTAAATGACTTTTACAAAATTATAGCTTTTATTATACACGTTTAATTTTCTAAAACTAACTTGTTGAAATCTATTAAACAAAATTCATTTTAAATACAAAAATATATAACAATAAAAAGATAAATGTGTGATAAATAAATTTTATTTAGTTCAAAGCCACTATATTTTATGATTTATTAGTTGCTTTATTAGTCATCTGGTTTAAAGCTATTTAAAATCACTTTAAACTAATTAAATTTTTAGTCTTTAAATTTTATTATTTAACTTAAAATTATTTTAAATTAAAAAAAAAAAAAGAGAAAAAACACTCATTTTTAACCCCCAAATAAAACCAGAATCATGGTACAGTTGATCCAGACCGTCAATAGCCCGGCAAGGCAGAATTAATCAGGCGGCGGTGGACCAGTAATATTAATATTAAAATAAATTTATTCCCTTATTTAATAAAGTTTGTTGAGAATGCTCTGGGGAAAATACTCACTCAGAGCTTGTTTTTGGACTAAAGTTTTTTTTTTCGGCTTTTAGTAAGTTTTTTCAAGTATTAGTCTAAATAAATGTATTTTTTAAATATTTCTCTTGAGAAATTAAAAAAAAATAATTTTTTTTGATCAAAATCTAAAAAAATATCATATAAGACAAAAACAAGCCAACTTAATAAGCTTTCTAGCTTCTTTTAAATTTTTTTTTTATTTTTAATAACTTTTTTTAAAATTAGACATAATAGATAACTTTTTAAAATCCTTTCATTACAAGAAATTAGAAAAATAAAAAATTTAAATCAAAATATAAATTTTTTTTATACAAGACGAAAAAGGTCAAAAAAATCACAAAATTTTTTAGTCCAAATATAGGCCAAATATAAATTTGTTCATTTGTTTTTATAAAAAGGGTGAAAATACTCACTCTGTTAGTGGGTGAAAAAATATTAACTCTATTATTAGTCTAAATTATAAATTTCACTATTATAAGTACGTATAATTATTCAATAGTTTTATAGTACTATATAATATTATTAAGTTATATAGAGGTGTTTGAGCAAGCTTATGTTACTAGGTTTTATCTTTTTGATACTGATTTTAGTTATAAGTTATAAATTTTTTTAAATACTCATAATTTATAGTATAATTTTTAACTATTTTTTCTTCTATTTCAGTTACAAGATATAATATTTATCAAATACTCACAACTTGTACTACGAGTTACAATCTATAAGTTACTAGTAATAGCATTTTCAAATACCCCCATAGTATTTGTATCTAATTATGCACTTAAAAATATTTCACATAGAATAATATTGACCAATTTTTATTGAGTAAGTTGAATATAAAGATGACCTAATTAGTATGCGTTGCACATTTTTATTTACGAAAAGTATCATATAAATAATACTACATTGTAATCTAAAAATACTTGATAAAATGATCTCCACAATTTAATTAATAAAAATTGAGTATGTTTCAATTCGAAATATAATATCTCTATTCTTGATAATTTATTTAATATTAATACTAATTACATATAATTGTTATAATTAAATATATAAAAAGATAATACTGTTCAATTTGATCAAAAAAACAAAAAAAATTAACTTAAAAGTCAATTTACTAAATAAATAATTTTAAACTAAATTTAGCTTTTTATTTAAAAAAAATAAAAAAAAAACTAAATTTGTATGCTAGTTACCAATAAGACTCAAGTAGGCTTTTGAAAAACGGACAAAGAAAAGGAAAGAGTACAGAGAAAAATAAGAGATATTAATAGTAAGGTAGGGTAAGAGGAACAAGAATACATAAGAGAAGAGGGAGAGAGTTAAGTGGACACATTTTTAACCCTTAAATCTAAAAGATCTCATAAGCCATATGAGATAACTATTTCATCAACATTTGTTATCTGTGTTATAGATTAATTATAATTCGTGTTTAAAGAAATTTAATTATTTGGTTATAATAATTTAAGAGTAAAACATAAAATAATATTAATAATTTAATAATTATTTATTTAGTTAATTTTAAAGTACTAAATTAAAATATAAATTTGTTAATTTGAAATTTTATGGAGTTAAACAAAAGATAAATAAAAATATAATAAAAGTCAAAGCTAAATTATACACGCAACAACCACTTGTGCATTTTTTAAATCTTTTTTTCCATAATACAATTATACATATAAATGTGACGAGTTGCTTGAAAGCGTTGAATCCACCAAAATATAATAACATAAGAGATTGTGATGGGACTTAAAAAGGAAGCTAAGATCATCATTTTATTTTTTTGTTTTATTTGTTTTTGTTTTCTTGGAGGGCTCTTGTCATGAAGACAGTGAATTTATTATAATTATAATATGTAGAAACCAATAATTGCTATGAGAAGGTAATGTTCACCCATTGCCTTTTAAATTATTATTTTTTTAGAAATTTTTGTTTTTAGTTATTCTTTTTTGGTCTTTATTCAATCCTTAATTAGCTTTTCAATGAAACTTGAGTAGAAAAAATAAAAAGTTATAAAAGAAATTGACTAATTTTTTTAATGATGTTTATTAAAGACAAGTAAAAGCCAAGAAACTAATTTAATCGACTTTTTGTTTACTATTAAACTATTAAATTATTAAACTATTAATAGAATTCTTTTGTCAAAATTGACCATTTTATTGATTTTACGTCAATAAAGGCTGGGAGATGTGGGCGAAGATAATAATGTGATGATAGTCACCTATCCCAAATTAAGGGAAGAAATTAATAGAAGGAAACAAAAAATTGAGTGGCTAAAACACACAATTAGAAATATCCCACTTTCTCTTTACATCTCTTTCCCACGATAGCAACACTTGTCATCTCACTTCAAAAGCTTTTTTTTTTTTTTTTTTTTTCTTTTTTTCATTTCTTTTTTACAAGTGATTAACAAAGCACTGTTATCTGTTCATTTCAAAGAGCCATGATTGAATGATTTACGCTAAATGTCACGAATTTTGTTTTTTTTTGTATTTTTTTGATTTTTTTTTAAATTTTTTGATTAATTTTTTTTACTTTTTTAAACCGTCTCAATTAGATGAACTCAAAAAATAAAAAATTTTGATTAAAAAATAAAAAAAAAGTTTATTAAAGAAGAAAATAGGCGAAGATAAAATTTGGCTTATTAGTTTATTTTAGTTAATTTTTATCTTTTTAATTTTTTTTTTAATATTTTGATTAAATTTTTTTATTTTTCGATTCGTCTCAATAAGAGAAATCTAAAAGTATAACAGTTTGACTAAATAATAAATTTTTTTTATTAAAAATAAAAATATATAATATTAAATAAACAAATAAATAATTATCCTAAATAAGGCCTTAGTATGCGTTGCTTGTGCATGTATTTTGTTATTTTAATTATGATCATTTTATCAAAAAAAATTAAAAGACCTAAATACAATACAAATTCAACTTAAAGTTTAATGAGAAGGTACCTCAAATTCTAAATAAAAATTCTTAAGAGAAAAGAAAAAAGCCTCCACGAAGGGGGGAGGAAACACCCACACAAGAAAAAAATAATAAAAATTTTATGCATGAGGATCATAAAACTTCACGCTTATTAAAATATATTAAAAAGACATGAAAAATAAAAAAATAAAAACCAACCATTGTTATCCAAACAATGAAGTTGTTCTTGCATAACTAGCAAAAATAATATTGCAATTTTCATTCAATTCTTGTAAAAATACTTACTATAGATTGGGAGTAATCGTGTAATTTTAATTTTAGCATTAATTATATTAATTTATTTTTATCAATATGATAGATGTACGTATGAAGTGCAGCTAACCTGAGATAATGGAGTGATGAAAAAATGACGACACAATTAAACAAAAAAATACAATAAAAAATTAAAAAGTTATAATTTTTTTATGTGGCAGTATAAAATACAACAATCATATTGTGACATTTTTTTTGTGGTATGATTAAAGGTTATAATTTACTAATCTAATAGCTAAATTTGTATTTACACTTTTTTTTCACATTTTTTTAATCTCCATCTTCTGTCTCATTACCAACTCTACCCTTTTTTCTCTCTCTCTCTCTCTCTCTCTCTCTCTCTCTCTCTCTCTCTCTTAAAGTCAAATTTTTCCTCTCTTATAAAAAGTAGCCAGAGTTAAATTATAAAAATATATTTAAAATGCCTTTAATACAAATAATTGCTAGTTATCTATACTATTATATAAAATAAACACCTTAATTTGATACACAATTTTGAAGTTGGCTCACATAATTCTCTTTTTAAAATTAGCCAAAAACAATTAAGAAAATTTAATATCTCCAAAAGTTTCAATTGTAAGGTATAAGAGTAAACTTAAATTATTATGGTCTTATTTGGGTGACTGGTTTATTTGCTTATTAACAAATAAGTCAAAATACAAATAAACCACTTTATTTGGGTGGCAATTGAATTGTTTGCTTATTTGACTTATTTGGATTATTTGTTTATAAGTTATTTTTTTGGCTTATTTTTTATTTTTTTGGCTTATTTGGGCTTATTTACTTAAATAAGTCACTTTATTTGGCTTATTTTTAACTTATTTGATTTATTGACTTATTTGTTTATTAGCTTAAAATTTGACTTATGTGACAAACTAAACGACATAACTTATTTATTAACTTATAAGCTAAATAAGTCAATAAATTATATTATCCAAATAGGGCCTATATAAAATAAACATCTCAATTTGGTATGAACAGATTTTTGAAATCAGCTCACACAATTCTCCTTTCAAAATTAGCCAAAAATAATTAAAGAAATTCTATGTCTCCAAAAATTTCATCCCATTAACCATAAGGGTATAAGAGTAAAAAATATATTATTTGTCACTCACACTTCCTCGTTTCCTACTAACCACACTAACTTTGTTTGTCACATCTAACCACTAACCACTAACTTTGCAAGATATATACGCTTTGTAATTTTATTTTTTATAACGTATTGTAACTTTCAATAACCTAAATTTTGGGTGTAATGTAAATAATACAATTTGGTTATGTAATGTGGCTAAAAGGTAAATTATGTTTGGGTTTATGTGTGGATAGTAGTATAAATTTTGTGAAACTAATTAATGTATATAAAGTGTTTGAATGAATTAATAGTAGTGTAATTTATGCATTTTAAGTTTTTATATAATTTATTTAATTAATTTATAATTCAAATTATATGCGCATCACGTGTACCTAATCGTTAATAGATATTACATATCATTTCACAAACAGTGGATGATTTGAGATAGCTATAGTTTGTAACAAAACACAGTGGTTGATTCCCCCATATGTACATGCATCAAATATGTTGTTCGTCACGTCAAGCACGTGGTGGTCGATCTGTTTAGGTTTTATCTGAAACGTTGGCAAAATCATTTTGTCATGCCATGAAACTAAACCTCATTAATAATTATTCAATTAATGAGGGACCTTAAAGAGTAAATTTTTTTTTTGTAAAACTAAGGTTAGGTTCGTTTCAACGTAACATATTTTTGAATAAAATATTTTATATATTCTTTATTATTCGTTTAACAAAAAGTAAGAAAAATAATTTTTTAAAATAAAATATTTTATATCATAAGATAAAAATATTTTCTTTAAAATAAATTGGTAAGTTATTTTTCGTTTTTTAAGAGGCATGTCTTGAATTTGATTCTTCCTAAATTTGTAATTTTTTTAATTGATTCCTAAAACTAAAATATACAAGCCAACAATAATTGGGGTTTTTATTTGAAATAGCTTCTTTAAAGCTTTTTTAAAGGTATTTTTTTCGTCTTTAATGATTTTTTACGTTATTTCAAATAATTATATATTTTAAATTTTTTTCATTATGAAAAAATATATATATAAAAAATGACTATGATTTTTTTTTTTAAATTCATATAAGACCAAAAAGCCTTAAAAAGACATTTTAAGACCTTTTAAAGCCTTTTTTTTTGTCTTTAAAGAAATTATTTTACATTAATTCAAATAATAATATACTTTTTAAATTTTTCTTCTTATAAGAAACTAGAAAATAAAAAAATGACTAAATTTATTTTTTTTAAACTCATATAAAACGAAAAAAAACCCTAAAATAAGTTTTTAAAGTGATTTTTTTGTTTTTAGTGATTTTTTTAACGTTATTTTAAACAATGATACTTTTTAAACTTCTCTTTACAACTCTAGACAAAGCATCATATACTTTTAGATTTATTTATAATGATAAATTAAAAATGTAAAAAATCTAGATCAAAGAATTAAAAAAAAACAAAAAAAAGTCATAAAAAAAAATTACATGAAAAGTTATTCCAAACAGTAACGAAGCTCCAAGAGACATCGAATCAGATCCAATTATTTTTTTATAACTTTATAGTGAAGAATACCTTATTTCAATTTAACAATAAAAATTTTTATTTTGAAAATATTTTTTCTTATATCAGCCAAACACTAAAAAATAAAAATAAAAAAATATTTTTTTTATAAAAATATTTTACATTGAAACGAACGGAACCGAATAGAATTTGTTTTGGTGCAAAGAATTACCCTCGGATGCCAATGCCCCGTGGCCAAAACTTTTTCTTCAACGCCGCTTCTGCTAGGTTTTTTTTTTATAGTGAATAGAATATTTTTTGATTTATACAATATGAAATTGTTGGGATTTGAACATCAATCCCCGAACGCGAACGGAAGCAAACCATGTACAAAAAAGCAGAAAATAAATAACACCGAGAATTTACGTGGTTCGGCCCACACCGGCCTACGTCCACGAACGAGAGAGAAAAATATTTCAATATGACGAATGTGAAAAAGTACAAAATTCAACTCTATTTTCTCTACCAGCTAACCTCTTAATTTTTTCAGACCCAATATAAGACCCTAACTATTCTATTTATAGGAGACTACCAAAAGAAAAGCTGCTAAAATAATAATAGGACAGTTGCTAAATCAACAATAGAAAAGATGCAAAATGACCAATAGGACAACTGCTAAATAAATATAGCTGCTAATTCTGATATTGTGATTCGAGTCAATCCCAATAATCTCCACCTTGGCTCGAATCTTTCAGCCATCTTAAAGAACTGTCGGCAATACTCGACCTGCACGCATTTCCCCTTTTGATCTGCCTGTAGCCTTCTGGTAAGACGAAGTATCTCCATCTTGACTTGAATTCTCCAAACCACCTAGAAGATAATCAGCATCACTGTCGATTCTACCGTCGTCGTCGTCGTCGATCTGTCACACCCAAACAGCATGGCCCACACCTCTACACCGACGTGCCAGCACCCCAACCCGGGTGCCCCACAAAGCTCACTACTTTGTAGAAGAACGTGGCCCCATTTCTCACCCTTTGTGCACACAATCAGAGATATCACCGCCACTAACCAAATCAAAAGCAAATGAGACTCGCTTCTATCAAGATGTACACCTGCCCGTCACGCCTGTGGTTTTAGTCTCGTTGCTCGGAGCTTTCCTGTGAATATCCAACAAATGTTGCTCTTGCATCTTGTCGGCATCCTGCACGCAATCTGATTTTCTCACCTGTGCATTTGTACTACCTCGTCTCTTTCATGTACCCCTGCGTATATTCCGTTTGCTTTTTTGCAACTGTTGTTCACTCTGATCACCTTTACACTCTTTCCGTGTACGTCGTCTACCTATACTACTCATATGTTGTTTGGCAGTAGCTCCACCTGTCACAACATTCCCTATGAGCCTATATAGGTTGTCAATCATCTGTCCATGCAGTACATCACTGTTTTCCTTTGAAACCAAAAGAACTCCACCTCCATATCAGAACCCGTAACCTCTCGAATCCAGCATCCCCAGAGAAATTAAGTTCTTCCTTAGATTCAGCACATGTCTAACCCCAGTCAAGATCAAAACGGTCCCATCAAGCCTACAAAATCGCACTGTCCTTATACCGACAAGTCTGCTCGCTGCATTGTTAGCCATTCTGACAGTACCCCAATCGCATGCCTGATACGTATCAAAAACTCTCTGACTGCACACATATGGAACGAACATCCAAAATTTAATATCTAATCTGATTTGCTCATACATGAAGTAACTGTGAGCACCTCTGATTCTTCATAATCGGAGCTCTCTATAACTGCTGTCTCTGATGATTGTTCTTTTTTCTTGTCTGCCTTGTACTTCAGACAATTCCTCTTCAGATGACCTTCCTTGTCACAATAGTAGCAGTTCCCTTCGTAACCTCTCGATTTGGAAAGACATTTCTTCTTGGACCCATCTTGCTTCACTGTAGTCCTGCCTCTGACTTCTCCACTGCCTGATGCAACCATGATGCCCTCTTTCTGTGATCTGTCACACTCTCTCTTCTTCAACATCTCATGAGATATGATAGCAGCAACAATCTCATCTAACCCAAGGGTATCCTTCCCAAATATCAGTGTAGTCCTCAGATGCTCATATGATGAAAGCAATAAAATCAATAGGAGAATTGCTTTATCCTCATCTTCAATCTTCACGCCGATTGAATTCAATTCCATCAGTATCCTGTTGAATTCGTCTAAATGCTCCATAAAGCTCGCTTCCTCTGTCATCTGAAGTGCATATAGCTATTTTTTTAAAGACAATCGATTCGCCAATGTCATGAACTTGTACTTACTCTCCAACTTAGTACAGAGTTTCGTCGGATCGCTTTCGTTGATGACTTCTCGAAGAGTGCTGTTACCGAGATACAACTGAATCGTATTGTTTACCAAGTCCCGCATCTCTTTCCACTATACATTCTTCATCGTTTCTGATTTCTATGACCTATTTCTGATAGCCTTTATCAGTCCTTCACGCGTCAAAATATTTTTCACCCTTTGCTGCCATAAAGTGAAGTCGTTGTGGTCGTTAAAAGGTTCAATCACAAAATTTAAACTTTTAAATGCCATTATATTTATCTGATAATCTCCACAATCTGAACTCGTCACAATAACAGATATGTTTAATCCTTGTCCCACGCAGCCCAAATCAAATTTGATTATACCCGATCAATCCCAATCTAAGTCGATCTGTCTAATCCAAATAAACGATGCAGAAATCAAAAAATCTGACCGTACCGATGAATCTGCAGCACCTAAAAACCTTAGGAGACACCTCCCATGTGCTCCGATCAACCACTACAGCTTCGAATCATCCACTGTCGGCTCTGATACCACTTGTTCGGATTTAAACACCAATCCTCAAACGCGAACAGAAGCAAACCACGCACAAAAAAGCAAAAAATATATAATACCGAGGATTTACGTGGTTCGGCCCACACCGGCCTATGTCCACGAGCGAGAGAGAAAAATATTTCACTATGACGAATGTAAAAGAGTACAAAACCTAACTCCATTTTCTCTACTAGCTAGCCTCTTAATTTTCTCACACTCAATATGAGACCCTAGTTATCTTATTTATAGGAGACTACCAAAACAGAAGCTGCTAAAACAACAATAGGATAGCTGCTAAATGACCAATAGAACAGCTGCTAAATAAATCTAACTGCTAAATTTGATATTGTGATTCGAGTCAATCTCAACAGAAATTATAAAACTGTATATTTTTTGTACACCTACTGCGACTTTAATTTGTCAACTGTCGGTTCTAATACCACTTATTGAGATTTGAGCACCAAGTTCTAAAAGTAAATTGAAGCAAAAATTTAGGCACAAAAAAATAAAAAATAATCAATACCAAATATTTACATAATTCGACCCACACCGGCTTATGTACACGAGCCAAAGAGATAATCCAATATATAATCGTAGATCATACAATTACGAAAGAGATAATTCACTATTTTGTTTCTTCGTTCGACGATTACTCTCGTGCATCCGATATTTTTACACCTCTTTTTACATCTCTATTCTATTTGACCAAACTCTTCACATAACGATTAAAATTATATAGTCCTATATAATTATAAAGTTCTATACGTATTAAATTTTTTATAAATTTATAATTCAAATAAAGCTTAATTCAAATATATATAAATAAAATATTAATTATATGAATTTGCAAAATATACTAGAGATACCCAACATTGACAATGAAACATAACTTCTGTGATGGAGAGAGGATAGTTCCATGAAGTCAACGTGAAGCCATTCCTAAGTGTAGATGTGCTTGAGCATGCCACTTATTCAAGGCATTACAACCATGTGCTCCATAATTCTTTGCAAGTCTTCCATTTGGTATATCATATTTATGTTTGAATATCTTGAAAATTTTATATATTATTATTATTAATTGTTTTAATAAATTGTATTTGTGTTAAAAAAAATAAACAGTGATATTTATGTGCATTCATTTGTTAAGGTACTTAATGAATTTATGTCAAGTTTGATCGCTCAGGCTGCTGTACTTTTTGGTTATGGTATGTTATTTTTAGATCCAACAATAGGACTACTTGACAGACCGTTTGATAGACCGATCGATCTGTCTTTAGACCAATTGATCCGTCATATATGGATCGATCAGTCTATACGGAGATGCCTTTATAAGCTACTAGGGTTGCAGCAGCCGTCAAGATTTGATTTTTTGTACTTCTGTGATATTCTGTATTCTCTCTTCCAAAACTTTTTCTCTTTTGTAATCTCTAATCATATAGTTAAAGTGTGTAATCCGGTGAAAGTAGGCACAGATTATCGAACCACGTAAACCTTGTCTTTGTGCGTGGATTGTCACTTTCTCTCTTCTTCGTTTTTATTTCGTAGTTTGTGTGATCGTTGTTGTTCTTAGGCGGGATCAGTGATCGTGTTCTAATCCCCAACAACTGGTATTAGAGCTCTGAGTTAGAAAGTTGACGAATACACGTGGAAAAAGAAGGCAGATTGACAAGAATCGAGAAGTTCGATGGTACATACTTCGATTATTGGAGGATGCAGATAAAAGACTATCTGTATGGGAAGAAGCTACACTTGCTGCTCTTGGAATCCAAACTAGAGGGCATGAAGGATGAGGATTGGGCGTTACTTGACAGACAGGTGTTGAGAGTCATCAGATTAACGTTGTTCCGATCGGTAGCGCATAACATAATCAAGGAGAAGACTACAGCGAATATGATGGCGGCACTGCCAAGTATGTATGAGATGCCATCGACAAACGATAAAGTACACCTCATGAAAAAAAAATTTAACCTAAAAATGGCTGATGGTGGACCCGTTGTACAACACCTAAACGAATTCAATACCATCACAAATCAACTATTTTCAGTGGATATTAGTTTTGATGATGAAGTTAGGGTCTTAATTGTGTTGGCCTTATTGCTAAACAGTTTGGAGGCTGTGAGAACGACAGTGAGTAACTCTGTCGATAAGAACAAACAAAAGTACGACGATGTTAGGGATTTAATATTAAGCGATGAGGTTCTAAGAGGGATTTGGGTGAGGTATCTAATTCAGGATTGAATGCTGGTACGATATTAAATATTGAGGCACGAGGTAGAGGTAATGACAGGAATTAGATCATGGGAAGGTCTAAATCTAGGAGAGGCAGAAGCAAGTCCAGGTCGGGACGACAGACTGAATGCTGGGGCTGTGGCAAGACTGGGCATATAAAAAAGAACTATAGGGAGCGAAAGAAGAAGGCTGACGGTGAGCCAGTCAATGCCGTGACAGAGAACGGCCAGGATGCCTTGCTCCTATCGATTGATAGCCCCATTGATTCGTGGGTGTTGGATTTAAGAGCATCCTTTTACACGACGGCACACCAGGAGATTATGAAAAATTATATTGTCGGTGACTTTAGCAAGGTATATTTGCAGACGAAAAGGCGTTAGACATCGTAGGTACAAGTGACGCCAGAATTAGAGTGCGAAACGGGTCAGTGTGAAAGATACAGAAGATATGGCATGTACCTAAGCATATGAGAAATTTAATTTTAGTTGTACAGTTAGATGCTGAAGGTCATTCAACGACCTTTATTTGTGGTACGTGAAAAGTTACCAAAGGAGTTATGGTAGTGGCTCGACGAACGAAGATAAGCACCGTGTACATGACTACTAGTACAAGAGATACAGTGGCATTGACATATAGCAGTTCAGACATGAGTTTATGGCATCAAAGGCTGGGGCACATGAGCGAGAAAGTGATGAAAATTCTATAGTCAAAGGGTAAGTTGCTGGGTTTGAAGTCTGTGAAATTTGATTTGTGTGAGGGTTGCATCTTCGGGAAGCAGAGGAATGTCAGCTTTCTAAAAGGCGGTAGAACACTAAAGTCAGACAGGCTAGAGTTGGTACACACAAATTTGTGGAGTCCTTTCCCATTGTATCTCTTGGAGGCTCACAGTATTATGTGACATTCATTGACGACTCCAGCAGGAAGGTATGTGTTTATTTTCTAAAGCACGAGTCTGATGTGTTTGAAAATTTTAAGAAGTGAAAGGCCATAGTTGAAACTGAGACCGGATTAAATTTGAAGTGTTTGAGGTTAGATAATGGAGGTGAATACACAGACGGGAGATTCAGAGATTTTTGCACAGTTAGTGGAATCAGGTAAAAAAAAACATTCCAGGAACATCACAGCAGAATGTTGTGGTTGAGCGGATGAACCAGAGACTAAATAAGAGAGCCAGAAGCATGAGACTACATTCTGGGTTGCCAAACTATTTTTAGGCCGATGCAGTGAACACAGTAGCCTACCTTCTGAATTTGAGACCGTTAGTACCGTAAGGATTCAGAATTCTAAAGGAGGTCTGGAGCAAAAAAGAGGTAAACTTATATTTTTTGAAAGTCTTTGGTTGTACATCATATGTTCTTGTTAATTCTGATGCTAGAAGTAAATTGCAACCAAAGTCTAGGAAATGTTATTTCATTGGTTATGGAGATGATGAGTTTGGCCACTGGTTTTGGAATGAAAAAATCGAAAGATCATCAAAAGCAGGATTGTGGTTTTTAATGAACATGTGCTGTATAAGGATAAGTTAAAGGCTGAGACAGATAGTGTGTTATCGGAGACGAATAAATTCGAGTTTATTGACTTGGATGACATTTCTGAGAGAGCCAAACAAAATAGGGATGAGAAAGACAAGGAGAATGTAAACTCATAGGTGAAACATAATACACCAGTGATAGTAGTCCGGAGGTCTTCTAGAAACATCATACTGTCATAACGGTTTTTGCCGTCCTTGTTATATATTCTGCCCACTGACAGTGGTGAGTCAGAGAGTTATGCAGAAACCTTATAGATCGAGAGTTCAATGAAGTGGTAGTCAGCAATAAAATATGAAATGAATTCTCTGCTGACAAACCAGACATAGGAGCTGACTAGATTGACAGCTAAAAAGAAGACTTTGCACAACAAGTGGGCATACAGAGTGAAAGAAGAACATGATGGCAACAAGCGCTATAAGGTAAGGTTAGTTGTCAAGGGATTTCAGCAGAAGGAAGGAGTTGACTTCACTGAAATCTTCTCTCCGGTTGTGAAGTTGATAACGATCAGAACAGTACTGGGAATCGTAGCTGCAAAGGATCTGTTTCTGGAGCAGTTGGATGTCAAGACTGCGTTTCTTCATAGTAAGTTGGAAGAAGATATCTATATGAGCCAGTCTGAGGGATTTACAATGAAAGGTAAGGAAGATATGGTTTATAAATTGTAGAAGAGCTTGTATGGTTTGAAATAAGCTCTAAGGCAGCGATACAAGAAGTTTGATAGCTTCATGCAGAGTATCGGGTTTACTAGGCTAGAGGCAGATCATTGCTGTTATGATATGCTCGTTGTTGGGCCGTGAATCGAGGAGATCAACAAACTAAAAAAGTAGCTGTCAAAGCAATTTTCCATAAAAGATTTGGGAGCTACCAAGCAAATCCTTGGAATGAGGATAGTCAGAGACAAAGCCCTAGGAACTGTGAGACTATCTCAGGCAGAATATGTGAAGAAGGTGCTAAGCAGGCTTAACATTGATGGTGCAAAACTATTAGTACACCCTTAGCTAGCCATTTCAGGCTAACTAAGAATCAGTCTCCAAGGACAGAGCAGGAGTAGGAACACATGAGCAAGGTTTCCTATGCATCGACTATTGGTAGCCTGATGTATGCTATGGTCAGTACCAGACTAGATATCGCACATGCAGTGGGAATAGTCAGCAAATACATGAGCAATCCAAGAAAGCAGCATTGAGATGCTGTCAAATAGATTATGAGATATTTGAAGGGGACTATAGATACGTCCTTGTATTTCACAAGAATAAGACTGAAGTTGTAAGGCTACGTGGATGCGGACTTAGCAGGCCATGTTGACAGTAGGAAGTGCACCATTTGGTTTGTTTACACTTTGGGGGGCACAACAGTGAGTTAGGCTTCAAAGTTGTAGAAGATTGTGACACTCTCTACTACAGAGGCAAATTATGTTGCAGTAACAGAGGCTGAAAAGGAGATGGTATAGTTGCAGGGTCTCTTGAATGAGTTAGATAAGAAGGTTGACAGAGGGACGCTCTACAGTGATAGCCAGAGTGCTATATTTCTTGTCAAAAACCCGGCATTCCACTCGAAGACGAAGCACATATAACTGCAGTGTCACTTCATTCGCTCGTTAATGGACAGCAGTCAGTTAAATATTGAGAAGACTTGCGGGGCGAAGAATCTAGCTGATATGTTGACAAAAGGCGTCAACATTGACAAAATGAAGTTGTGCTCGGCTTTAGTTGGTCTTTAAGGTTATAAGATGGAAGGCTAGATCACACCGGGTTGATTAGTTGTGTTAGTAGTTTTAAGGTGTTGATGAGTTTGATGAGATTTCTCAAGGCTTGGAGTTATTTTACTTCAAGTAGAAAAATTGTTGAGCCAAATGTGAAGAAAAATTATTTTTAATGGTAAACCGTTCGATCGGTGATGAGACCGATTTATCGGTGGTGTCTGTAGACGAGAAAGTAAGAGCAGTGCAAGGCCTCTTAATAAATCGATCGTCCGTCTTTAGACCGATCGATCCATCTATGAGACCGATTGATCGGTTTATGCGGGGATGCCTTTATAAGCTGCTAAGGTAGCAATGGCCGTCAAGTTTTGATTTTTTGTTCTTTTGTGATATTCTGTAACTCTCTTCTAGAATTTCTTCTCATTTGTAATCTATAATCATATAGTGAAAGTATGTGATCTCGTGAATGTAGGTACAGATTATCAAATCACGTAAATCTTGTATTTGTGCGTTGATTGTTTATTTCTCTCTTCTTCGTTTTTATTATGCAATTTGTTTCATCGTTGTTGTTCTTGGACGGAATCAATAAACGTGTTCTAATCACCAATATAAATAAATTTTATTTAGTTCAAAGCCACTTTAATTCATGACTTATTAGTTTAAAGCTATTTAAAGTTATTTAAACAAGTTATTTAAACAAGCGGCTATTGTCTCGAACTCCATGACTTGTTTAATATTGCTAAAACTAATTACTTGTATATTGTAATTTATAAAAGAGGTGATAATTATTTAATAAATATGTTATATTATAATTAAAATAAAAAATAATTATAATTTATAATAGAGTATTTTAAAATATATATAATTTATTTTTAAAATTAATAATAAAAAGTTAAAAACTGACCAAAATCTTTGTTTGGCCTAATTTTTTTAAAATTTTTTTTTGTATGAACGTATTTAAAAAGTCAACTTATTTGACCTTCTACTCTAATTAATTAGATTTTTTAAATATTTTTTAAAATTTATTTTTTACAAAAACATTTAAAAAAATTAAAAAATCTATAAAAAAAAACTAAACCAAACACAACCTTACGCAACACCGAACATCGCAGAAGTATTTAATTATACGAGGCAAAGAGTCATGATACAGTGGTTGCATCTATCAACTAATGTCTGTTTGATAACCAACTTCCCTTGAAACTGAAGATTAATGTCGTTGACTTTTGCTCCCATATGAGATTTCCCAACAGTTCCATTATTATCCTCTTGCTGTTCCTTATTTCCTATCACGTCATATTAAAGTGAAAACCATGGTTTTATTTATGCCGTAATGGGTAAATTTAGTTTATTGATTTATTAATTTATTTAATTTTGTAAATTTTTTATTTTTAATTAATTTTTTAGTTTATTAATTTATTAATTTATTTAATTTTATAAATTTTTTATTTTTAATAAATTATTTTTATAATTTAATCAAACTATTATACTTTTTAAATTCTTCTTATTAAAACGAACTAAAAAAATAAATTTTTTCATCAAAATACAAAAAAAATTTAAAAATACAAAAAATAATAAATAATAAATAAAAAATATACTAATAACCCAAATTTTATGTTGATTAAGTTAAAATAAACAAAAATAAATTAATAAATTAATAAATAATATTTGCCCAAACAGGGCCATATTCTAGGCCAAGTTTGAGTTTTCTAAAATAACTTTGAATTTCTTTTCTTTGGTCTTTATTGAGTCTTTAATTTTTTCAAAAACTTTTTTATCCTTTTCATTTCTCCTTATTAGATAATTCAATTTTTTTAAAAATATGGATCATATTTGAAGAAATTTTCTTAAAACAAAAGAAAAAAATTTAGTGCGCATACCTCATTTTTAGGGTGTAAAGTATATATTTCATAAATATTATTTAATTAATAATCAAATTATAAAAATTCATAATTACAAAATACGTAGATTCATAAATCAAGAAACAAACAAATTTATAACTATAAAATTCATAATAAAAACTAAATAATTCATAACTTACAAATTCACAAAAAATTAATAGCATAATTTTAATAAATCATGAAAATTTATTTAAAAAACCAAATTAAATAAGTTAATTGTTCTTTATTGAGTTCTTTTGATATTTTTATTAAAAAAACAAAATTTTCAAGAAAAAAGGAAAAAAAAGTATCATAATTGAACTAAGTTATGAACAATTTAATAAAAATAGATAAAACGTAATTCACCCCAAAAAATAGATTATAATTAAATATAATCATAAATATGTTTGACAACTATTTTTGTTTATAAAACAATGAAATAGTTTTCAAAATCGACTAAATTATATGAAACGAAAAAATATGTTATTTTTTTATGACAAGATTGAATATTTTCCTAAATCCCCTATACTTTAGAATAATATCTGGGTGTGCGGCACACGTGATGCATGTGCAATTTTAAAATTATTTTAAAATATAAAAAGTTAATATACTTTTTTAGATTATAAAATCTAATCTAATAAGCAAATATTATTTATGCTAATTCTCCACGTAAAAGTATAACTAAATTCAAAATCATGAAATCACTATTACCGTTTGTATATATCAAAATAAGTAATTAAGTTGTGGTTGCGGCATGTTTGTGATAATTTTATATTTTTAGCCTGAGTTAGTGTAGAAAAGGTTTTTTTTTGGTTGGGAAAATTAATTATGATTACGGCTTCAACCAAAATCAATAAGTCCATAACTTTAAAAATCAAATTGAAAGCTTTTTATTTTTTAAAATTTTGAATTCAAGTTGGTAATTTACTAAATTAGTTGTTTTTATTAAAAAAGTCATAAGGTTGAAAATTAAAGTTTAAATTCATATAGGGTTGAATATACATATAGGGTTGAATATATATACACACACACACTTACACCATTAATGTGCATATATATGTATAATTAAAAAAATCTATTTTTGAGCACTTTCGTGTGAAAAAGAAAACACACTTCAAAAAGTAATTATTTTTTTACACTGCGATAACATTATTGGTTTTCGTTGATTCTTGTGCGAAAAACCTATCACACTTCAAAAAGTGTTCAGTTTCGTGCACCGCAATGGAGAGTAAATTTTTGTTCTGTCTTGTGCGAAAAGCCATTACATTTCGAAAAGTGTTCATTTTCGTGCACCGTGATATCAATATGCGCCTTTTTATTTAAGTGCAAAAAAAGAATATACACTCTAAAAAGCATTAATTTTCATGCACAGCGATGACATTATGTGTTTTGTTCGTTTTTCGTGAAAAAAAGCAAGCACAATCCAAACGGTATTCATTTCGTACGAAACAAACTCATATAACTAAAATTGTAAGATCAGAATCTCGAAAAGAACAACAAATCTGTAAAGAATGAAAAATTTCGTTTGTAGACTGATTTGTACTAATCAACTTTCTTAAATAAGTCAAACAACGCAAAATAAGCTAAGCAATTAATCACACAAACAATAAAGTAAACAATCACAATTATACACGGGACAACGATTTTTACGTGAAAAATTCTAAACTGGATAAAAATCACGAGACCACTTCGGGTATAAAAAATCAGTCACTATAATATCGTTGGTGAAAAGATAATCTTACAAACTGACGTTAAATCCACAACCAAATGTGCACAAACTTCATGCTTGACTGCCGTTTGAACCCACCACCGAATTTTAGATACTGACAGAATCCTCCATCAGATTTCGAATACTTGAGAATTCTCTCAAGCTGTTCCACGAACACGAACAGGTCCTCGAAAGTTTGATTGACTTGATGATTGGCTTGAATGAGCAGAAACTAAAGAATCATCAAGTATTATAAACTAGCTTGCGAGTACATAGAGTAATTTTAGAGTCTCTCTGTGGTAGCTAGGTTTTCATAATATTAAAAGAGGCACTTAAAATAATAACTTAGTAACCCTTATATAGTAACTTGCCAAAATCCTAGTTCGTTGACAGCAATTAAAAACTGTTCTCGTCGCTGACCGCTCGAGCAGTAAAATATGTGCTGCAACAATTTGTAGTAGAGCCTGAAATATCGAGAGTTACTTTTGACCGTTCGATGAACCGTTCGAGCGGTTTGTTACTGCGGGTAACTTTTTGATGTTTTCTTCTCCTTTAGTGCTGTTCTGTAATATTAAATCTAAAACTCGAATAAAACAAGTATTAAAATATTAATGAATAAAATAAATAATTTGAATAATAATTTGTCGAACACTTTGCCGCAGTTTTGTCAAACTAAAACAAATAAGGTTAAGGCCAAAATCTGTAACAATCTCTCCATTTAGCAATTTTGTAGCAAAATCTAACTAGCTAGATTATCCAATAATATAACCTATGCAATAACAAAACGTACAAATGACACGACAACAAAAACAACAAAAAAACTAACGTAACATATAAACAAATAATAAAACAGCTAAAACTCTCTCTAAACCAAGAACAAAAAAAAAACACTCCCTCTTAATCAATTCTCAAAAAAAAAAAACAAAAAAACAAAAAAATTTAGGATAAATTACAGTGACCTCCCAT